>BQNB010055136.1:0-39241 GCA_026074375.1 Tanacetum coccineum
ACAAATCACTTCTCATAAATCACACATCCTTCACCAAGAACACAGATACAAAACATCAAAAATAAATCAAATTATCCAAACCCTAAAATGGCAAACCAAGAACAAAATCCTCCACAACAAGAACAACCCTTCGTTGCTGCTAAACAAGTAGGCTTCAATCTGGAAGACATCCTCCTCAACACAAACAATGAGGTTTCTCTTCTCTACTCAGAACACAATAACAAGGATTATTTTCAGTGTGTTTCTGATTTCATTTCCAAATGCTGCCTTAGGAAACCATTCACCAGATCACCTAACATGTATAAGGAATACCTGGCTGAATTTTGGTACTCAGCCAAAGCTTTAGAAAACTCTAAGGTTTTCTTCTTGATGCCCACTGGTGGAATTTTTAGAGAAGTAGGGGTAAACACTTTTAGGAATGCCATAGGTGCACACTACCGACCTCACTCTAGTGAATAGGTTGCACCACCATCCATTAATGTTGTTAGGCAGTGGTTTCCTACGATTGGGTACAGGGAAGAGGTTTCAGCAAAAGGAACTCTCAGAAAAAGTCTCATTCCTCCTAGGTGAAGGTTGCTAATGTCACAGATCATCCAGTATTTAGGGGGTAAAACTGGAGGATTTGATCAAATCACAAAAAAGATGACATTATACTATATAGTCTAGCTAATGGCATTAACATAGACTATGCCAACATATTTTAGGAGGATATCATCATCAAGCTGAAGAAGAAACAAAGGGAAAAGGCTGTTCCCTACACTCGATTTCTCTCCTTGCTGATAATGCACAAGATGAAAGAGGGATATGGAGATGATGAGGTCACACTATACCCCACTTAAGTCTTTAGTGTCAACAATTGGGCACTGAAACCCAAACACCTGAAGAACCTCCTTTCACAGACCACATGTTGGCTATGTGTGCTACAGATAAGCCAATGGTCTTTAAAGCTCCCAAAACCTCTTCAAAAGCTAAGAGTGATTCCCAAGGTATAAAGCATAGAGCTTAAACTAGACACAAAAAGCCTTTAACTTCTTTAAAACAACCCTCTGTGTCCAGCAAAGAGGCAACAAAAGGTGGGTCCTCTAAGGCACCCACTAGTTCCAAAACTGGCCATTCTAAAAAGAGAAAAGATTCTAACTCGGCCAAGGACTCAAACCCAAGCCAACCTCCAGTTTCTACACCTGTGGATATTGGAATGCATAAAGAGGACCAACAAGTAACTAGTGGCCCAACATCTTTAGGGGTCACCAGTGAAGCAAGAGCCAACCCTCAGCTCAGTAGTGGTATGTCAACATTTAATTTAAATGAGCATATTTATTAAGCATCTTTCATTATTTACTCTGAGTCTGCATCAGGAAATGATGCTTCAGCAGCTTCCACAGCTGAAGCTGATCCTGGAAATTCTGCTCCTAGTGATTTTGTACCTCAATAACAGGGTATGAATGAAGGAACCAAAAACACTTCATATGATCACTTATTTGTAGGTACTGACCCATATGTTCTTGCAGACCAAACCAAATCTGTTAGTGAAGGGTTGGAAACTGTCCTCACTTAGCCTATCACAGGAAAAGGGGCCAGCTTGGTTGCAAGTCAAATTGAGGAAGAAACCTCCATCACAATCAAGTTGGAAGATCTTGAAAAGCTGGTGTCACATGTGTAACCTAGCTTCAAAGACCTGGACTCACCTGAAGATGATCCTGTCATTGTTGTGAATGATAGTGATGATGATGAGGATGATGAAATTCATGCTACTAAAAATGTTGAGACTGAAGACATTTTCGTTCCTAAATCCTCATCTCCCATGTCTTCTCAAGTTCAAGAGCTTACCAACCAAGTACTCATTCTTCAGTCTCAAAAGTATAAACTAGAACTTGAGAAGAATAAAGCTGAAGCTGCTATCCTTAAGGCTCAACCCTCCTTTCCCAATGTGGAACAGCTCAAAGAGCTAATGGTAAAGTCTCTAAAAACTGAATTCTCAAATATTCTATCTGCTCATGACTTCAGCAGCTCTTTACCAACTGAGCTGAAGGATCTTCCCTCCAAATTCAATGACCTAACTGAAGAGGTAAAAGGGTTAAAGAATCAAGTTCACAACTTGGAAATTGAGCTCCTTGGAGATTTGTAAGAAATTTCTCCCAAGCTAAAAGATTTTACAAAGACTGTCACTAGTCTTACATCACAAGTTGTTGAACTGAAGACACTTCAGTAGGAACTGCCAGCTGAATTTCTTGCTGTGCCATCACAAGTTGAAATGGTTTAGGCTAAGCTGAAGACCTTAGATGCTCTTCCAAGTCTTCTCAACAAAGTCACAAATGCCTTGAATCAGTTTGCTCAGGCCATTACATCAAAGAAAACTAGGGGTGACAGTGTTCCTTCAGCAGGCCAAGCTGGCACTCAACCTGCTGAGGAGTTGAAGAACATAAATCAAGCCACAATCTCCCATCTTTTTTAAAGAAGAGCTAAAAAGGAAAACCTAAACAAACAATAACCAAAACCAACAATACCACCTACAACACCAATCATCACAACCACTACAGCTCAAATGCAATCTCCCTTTCCCCAAAGTCCACCAAAAGGCTCCTCTCAAACTGAGGGGGAGCATATCAGGAAAGACAATGGCAAAAAGGCCTTGTCTTCAGAAGAGGCTGTGAAAGAGAGTACTGAAAGTGACTCTGATGATGATGAAACTCACCTATCAGGATCTATGGTCAAATCTTCTAGGATAAAGAAAGTAAAGAAGTTTGATTTTGTCATTGAGGATGGAAAGCACATCCATCTAACTGAAGAACAAATCAATCAACAAAAGAAGATAGAGAAATATGCCAAAGCTAAAGCAGCTAAACATGAAAGTGAGGTATAGAAAGAAGAGTTGATTGATCTTCTTGGTCTAGAGGTGGTGAACAAGTACTACAATGACAAGATTGTTGAGAGAGAAATTGTCGGTTCCCTAATTCACACAAACATGTATAGATCTAAAGAGATCTAGAGAGAGAAAGTTAGAGAGAGAATAGTTGAGAGAGAAATAAGGAAAACACACTAAAGAGTGTGTGTAAAATGAATAGATGCTTACCTCTTCCAAAGTTAGAAGAGGTATTTATAGTTCTTACAATACACCGGGTATTAGTCCCCCGGTTCAATACGAAGTCATACGTTACCTATTAAACTACAGTATATTGAACAGTAAAATACCATGGGGACTGAAGTCTTTTTCTAATATCTGAACATCCTCCCCCTAAGGGAGACAAATACTAAACTTAGATCTTCAATTTCAGATTGATCATTATGTTATAGCTCGTCGTAAATGCTTGATTCATTGAGCTGGTTTATTTGTGGAAATCTGAAGCAGTAATCATTTAGACCTTTTAGGCTTTAGCTTGACTTGTATGTGTTCTTTGAGCTTCTATGAGATCATTTATCTATCATAATCTTTAATCAACATCATGTGATCTTTTGCCGTTCTTGTGACTTTGTGTCATTCGGAATGATATGCTCATACTTTATTGATTTGAAAGCTTGAATATTAGAGGTTGCGGAAGCTTTAATAACAGATACGTTGAGCGGGTCCATTGATTTCTTCGAATGAGTCATTTGAGAAATGAGCACGCTGTTATGAACTTTGATTTTGTTGGAACACGGTATCATCATCTCCAGTACTTTAATGTTCCTGTAATAAAACAGTTTAGCAATAAAGAGAAAATCAGTTTGTATAAAACAATCGATGGATACTTTGCAAAAAGAGTCTTTGTAACACATACGAAAGTTTTATTTGTTTTCGCAAAGTCCAATAACCCGTCAATTGTATACTGGAACAAGTTTGATTCATTGTAGAATCGTACGTTGTTGTTTTCCAGTTTTTAAAGTTTGAGCCATTAAGATCAACACGTCTACTCCTCCATGAACTTGTGTGAGTTGATGTTGGCATCAAGCAGGATTTCCATCTTGTCATGTGATACCTTACCGTATCACTCGGAACGTTTCTGGCAAAATACATGGATAATGCGTAGACTCTTTTGTATAAAAAACTTGTATTCACAGTGTGTGAATTAGACAAAGTAATTTTGTATTGTCACTAACGAGATGTATTTAATGAATCTCTTGGCTGTAGAACTCAAAGTTGCGTTTTGATTTTAGTGTTAGTAGGCGTGGAGCTGACTGCTCTTTTCAATTACCGACTTACTCGGAAGTGTGTGACGTCAAGTATGATTACATGTTTAGTCCTTTTTTTCTCGTTGTCTCCTCGTGAGATTGATAAACAGAAATCTTTTGAGAGATTCGGAGTGGTTGGGTGAGTTGCTGCATTGCATCATGGGTCCATGATAGCTGCACTTCAATGTCAGCAATCATTTTAGTGATTTTGGAACGCCTATGTTTTGACGCGGTTTTCTGCCTACAGTGTATGGAGGGCTTCTTTTCTTTACACCCTGTATTACTCGTACAATTCTTTTCATTCTTCCATAACCCCTTTAGTGCTTACCAGATTTCATGATAGAACCTTGTTGGGTTTATCTTAAGTACTTAGCTCCATCTCAGTCGAGCACTATTCCCTCTTTCCTCAACATTTAGCTCTTTTTATGTCATACCTAAAGGACTTCCTACACTAACTAGATGGTTTAGTCCTGGGTAGTTCCTCTCCGGGTTTTCTGGCAGGATCTTGGGAACGGAAGTACACTAACCTTACCATCCTTATAACTTCCGATATCAGTACATTCAATGGTCAGTCTTTTGGTACAGTCACTGGCATTAAAATAGGAAAAACTCTAATCAGGTACCTTTGACTATCCCTTACACACTCGCACTCTCTCGCGAGTTTAGTACCGTTGTTTTTGCTTTTCAGATAAGAGAACCCCGTCTACATGTGCTTCGGTATTCGAAACTGTTTAGCAACATGTTGTGAGAGTATACACTTGAGTAATATGACAACATTACTTATTTTAATCGCATTTTTCTCCCTTATCAAAAATTTCAAATCATTTTTTGGACATTTTTGGCATTATTCAATTGATTTGATATGTTATAAATACTTTCGGAGGCAAAGTGTGTCAATTATCTCACAAGTCCGTGTGGGAAACCATATTAATGTCCACCTCTATCATTGAAGGGATTTAAGATAGTGCTGAGTACTGTAATTTGTAATATTTTGAATTTTCTAAGAAATTTTTCATTGATAATTTGTAACTAAATTCACTATTTATATTAGCCTATTATTAGAAGTCTATATACACATTTATAATTTTCACACGATTAATTGTATGAGACAGACAGAATGTTCAAACCGAAAATGACATAGTCATTTTGTTCCTTGTAAGCAGTCTTGTAGTCCGTCTCGAATACTTCTCCTTTTGGAAGTAGTCTTAGCTTCCCCTTGAAGAGCAAATCTCTTCTTGAGTGGAGGTTCATAGCTCTTCTTGCAATTTGCATTAGAATAAATGAGAGTCTGACGCCATCAAATCGATGGAAGTACACATTAATTTGTAACTTATACTCCAAAGTAAATTAAGTAGACGGATTGTCTATTTCTTCGTTAACTTGATAGTGATGATATGACATTGAATCACCACAGTCACTAAGTCCCGGATATCGCTCATTATTCCCTCTAGTGTAGAACGAACTGTGAACACTCTCTAAAGCGAACTTCAGTCCCATTTTAGTAAAACTGTTTCTTTCTATCGGATTAATGATCTAACAAGTGGAATTTATCTTTACTTTTATCTTACCAATATGTCATTCTTTTTGATCATTCTATTTCTACTCCTTTAAAAACAAGCTGGTGATGATGTACAGTGTTAAAGGACGCATTATTTGATTCTAGTAAACCAATCTTCTCACGCTCTAATCAATCTTTGACAACACATTTCCCTTGGTATCTCAACTAATGCATACCATAATTGAAAAGTATCTCTTACTTCCTATTGAGGTTGGATATAGCAGCACCGGAAAGTATCACGATAGATAGTCTCTGATTGTATCTGCGGATAAGTATTTGTATTCACGGATTGGCCTACATTTAAATTAGGCTATGGTTTCTATCACGTGTAGTTGTTGTTACCTTGCAGTGTATTTACTCCTTCTCCTTGTGTTTTCGTTAATCGAATCAGAAAAATCTTATATGCACACATGCTTGAGATCGTGTTCGCAGAATTAATAAACTTAAATCTATCCCGTGAGAATCAGTTTCAAGGCTTTTTAAACTACGAAAGAATTTCCAAACATTCCTAAGTCTTTTTACAAACTATGACGCGTTGGCAATATTAGTCGTATGTATAAAGCTGAATTCAATAAGTTTCAATTGCTAATAAGTCCCTAATAAGTTGGAAAGATATGACTATACTATGGCAAAGGTTGTTAATATGAATTAACTCCCATTTAAATTGTTATTGTCAATTATCAAAACTTCAACTGTTTGATCCATTGACTTATTTTGAAAGACCGTTTTAAATATTATTTGACACTTTCTCCCCCTTAAATAATGACCCGTTTTCTATTTAAAGAGCTGTAGTCATTGTTTGAGAGGCCGAATTATCTTGAAAATCTTTTCGTGATTACTGAAAATATTGATTCATAGTGAAGACATCTTTTCCCAATTGAATTAAGATTTTTTTTATTTTGTACAATTACAATGCACTGCTAACGTAAACTGATTCTTATGATGCATGGAAATAAATTTTCCCATGCAGGGGAAAAATTAATTATCCGTTGTCTGGAACATCTGTCTTTTCGACGACATGTGTTCCTCATTTTGAAAAGCGGGTTACAGTCAGAAATAACTGCAAGCCATTGTCAATGTGACTTAAAAACTTCTTTGAATGTTGTGTTAGGTAGCTCAATACCGAAAAGACTTCTCTTTTCGTTGCTAAGGAAAAATGCACTGAGACGTGTATTTTCCTTTACGATGAGGCCCGGGTTATGTACAGAAATGTACATAAGCCAATTTTTATTTTTTTTATATTTACAAGATGATGTTTGATGATAATATCAAGCAGTTACGTTTGTCAGAACCTCCGTTATGCTGTAGTTCAAAAAATCTCATACCAATCCTTCTGACAAGATACAAAAACCGATCCTCAGGAAGGGCTTTCGTAAATTAATCAGCTAATTGGTATTCAGTTCTGACAAAATATAATTTAATAATATCATTTTCAACCTGTTCCTTTATGAAGTGATACCGAGTATGGATGTGCTTTGTATGAGAGTGTTGTACGGCTTTGCATGAGATTGCTATGGCTGACTGTGAATCGTAGTACAACAGTATTTTGTTGTAGTTGAAGCCATAAACTTTAAGCTGTGTCCTCATCCATATAACTTTGTGCACAACTTTGTAGATAACGCACCGTACCTGTGCACTCCGTTGAACGAGATTGCAGTACATTATTGGTCTTTGACATCTTGCTTACAAGTTTGTCACCTAGGAACTGTATCCCTCCAGAAGTGCTTTTGCGAGTATCAATGCATTCGGCATGCTCAACGTCTGAAAATGCTTTAGAAAAGCCTTTGGACATCAGGAAATTGGATAATTCATCATACCAGGCTCTTGGGGCTTGCTTCAAGCCGTATAAAGCTTTCCTTAAAAGGTAGACTTTTTATGGATGTTCTGGTTCAACGAACCACCCCCCCCCCCCCCCACCCCCCACCCACAAACCCCCCCCCCCCCATTCCGGCTGAGCAAAATAAACCTCCTACTTCAGTGGACCATTTAGAAATTCCGTTTTAACTTCCATCTGGTAGATTGGAAAGGACTTGTGTGCAGCATAGGCAACGAAAATCCGAACTGCTTCCAAACGAGCAACTGGAGCAAATGATTCTTCGAAATCAGTACCCTCTTCCTGAGCATAGCCTTTAGCTACAAGTATTGCTTTGTTGCGAATAACAGTCTGAACTTCATCCTCTTTTTTTTGTTCTTCCATAACCTCTTTAGCTTTATCACTGTCTTGCAAAATGGTTTGTAGACGAGTTCCCTGAAGTGGTTCTGTCGAACTAGTGAAGTTCATCCTGCATTGCTTCGATCTATGCAGAATCAGCCACTTGCCTCCTTACTGTTCTTGGTTCTTCTGTTACTCACTGTGAGCGCGAACATACACATTTCAGGATCTGTGGCAAGCTGTTGTCTGTGTTTGCACTTGATTTGTAGGATTGGTCAATAACTTGTTCTAATGTATGAACTTTATCCATTGGTATTCATGAATCTGTTGGTTGAAATGAATGCATATTTTCATTTATAAATAGTTGCATTGAGGAAACTCTGGCAAGGTCTTTGTAAGTGTACTAAAAGTGATTGATAAATTCATCTTGTCAAAAGATGGCATTCGCTGCTTGATTCATTGTTGTTATCTTCAGCATGAACATTTTTATTGGAGAGATATTAGATGCTCTTACAATGAAATTGATTGTAATAGAAAATTCAAGGAAGAATATTTCGATCAAAGAAATGATTGCATTAGATAATATCGATCTAGTTTTATGAGAACTCTATTTTGTTGTCTAGAGAAACACATCATTTTTTCTTGGGGTGCACAGGGGCAGAGATGTCTTAATCTGAAGACCTATTTGTTTATTTGAAACAGAGGTCTGTTGGATGTATTGTATACGAGAGGTCTCTTGTCGATTGGGCAGTGGTTGAACGCGATTTGATCAGACGTAATTTCATATAAGCACGGGACCTAAACTTGCTATAATCAGGTGCCATTTTAATTCTTCAACCCCTTCAGTGCTTACCGAGACTTCATGACTAGAACCTTGTTGGGTTTATTCCAGTACTAGCTCCATCTCAGTCGGCACTTTTCCCTTATTCTCGCTTTTACTCCTTTTACATGTCATACCTAAGGACTTCTACACTAACTAGTGGATTGTCCCTGGGTAGATCCCTCCGGTTATGGCTGGATCATTGGGAATAGTACCTAACCTTACCAACCTTATAACTCCAATTAAGTAAAATGCATGGTCGGTCTTTTGGTACAGTTCTCCTTTCCATAAAACCAATTGAAAATTCAATTAAGGTACTTATGATATAAATATCAAAGCGTTTAGTACCTCGATCGTTTTTGATTTTTTCAGAAACGCTCCCCCTCAAAATGTGCTTCGGTATTCGAAATTGTTTAGCACGTTTGGGCGGAGTATATGAGTCCTAATAATCACGGTTATTATTATACACATATTTTAATCACATTTTCTCCCCTTATCAAAAATTTTAAACCCTTTGACATTTTGGATATCAATTGATTTAAATATGTTATAAAATTTGGGAGAAAAGTGTGGCCTTAATTCGCAAGTCGTGTAAGAAACATATAACTGCTCCCCCTCAATCGTTGAGGGATATAAATTATTCCTACACTTAATCATCAAAAGATTAACTAGTTACTAATGTACAAGGTATATTATTCACAATAAGAAAAAAATTGACCTTTTTATTGTAACGACGATGTCGTCACGTTGTTCTGTTGATCAGCCTGTAGTCAATATCTCTTATTCTTCCTCCAACAAAGCTTTCTAGACTTCGATAGATCCTTCTGATCTGTAGTCTTTTCTCGATTGCAGTGATGAAGTCTTTGCTTCTTCTCTTGTCATCCTCTGACCACTTCCTAGTCTCCATGCCCTTATTGTACTCGAACAGATGAAAGTCTTTAACCATGTGGTCCAGCTTTTCCATGACTCTTGTCAACGTCCCATCACTAAACTTGTGTAGCTCATTCAGCCTCATCAACTTTCTTTGATCATTTCTGTCTCTGTAGACAACGGCTCTTGGCTTAGGGACAATCGTATAATCTTCTTTGAAGTAATAGTCGGCTGCATCCCAATTTGGACGTTCAAGGTTGATCTTTGTTTGATAACTTTCAATCCCGAGCTGCAAGTCTCCCACACGATTCCTGATTACCAGGTTTCTTATCCACATGTTGACTGCCGTGTGAAGACTAGTCTTGTCTGTCTTGGGCAGATGGTTGAGCTTTTCTTGAATATTGAGTAGGAACAGATCTTCAAAATCATTTGGATGAAGATTTTTGAAATCCTTTTCTGATATCTTGTACTCTTTGCAATCAGCTCGGCGAAGAATTATCTTTCTCAGGTAGTTGTATCTGTATTTTTCGTACACCTTGACACTGATCACACTAAGAATTCGCATCTAGGATCTGACTGCTTCACGATCAGAGGGCTCACTGTGTTTGTTGATGTAGAATTCCTTTCTTCTAAACCACCAGTGAGTGATGTCATAGGCCGCACTGATGTCATAATCGCGTTCACTTTCAACCCACAAAGATGGAACTAATTCTTCAAGTCTAAAGTCTAGGTAACGAGCGGCTTTTTCGCTCTTTGTCACCTGTCAGAAGATAATCCAGATCCTTATTGAAGAAGAATTATGGTTGAATAGTTACCTGACCTGGTGGTCCTCCTAAGGGCAGTGGTTCATATATATTTCGCAGAATTTGATGACCCTCAGGATTAACCAAATCAACCTTATTCGTCAGCAGCTTATGGCATTCATCCATTTGAAATTGAAGAAAGATGCTATTCTTATGAAAGGCTTTAACAAGGTTGAAAGCTGGACCTTCTAAATCTGCTTTGCAGAGCTTCTTCTTTCATGTTCGTCTGCAGAACCATTTGATGAATGACCCAATATCATACGTCTTCCTTTGAAGCTTGTTCTCCACGGGAACATGATACGTTGTTGCGTATGTATTTGCCCAGTTATTCTTTGGTCCCAGGAAATCATTCGGGGGAATGGTCCATTCTAGTTCAGGTGTAGCTGGTCTCTCGCCTTTAGGAATCGGCTTAAACCACGTAGTGGTCGACACCTTAGGAATGTGAGCGTTATCGGTATCCTCCAGATCTGAGACATGCCCTTCATCCTGCATTGGAATTTCATCTGAGGATTGTTCGGATTCTTCTGATTCTTCTGATTCGGGATCAGATCTGTGCATCGAAGAGTCAACAACAGCATCTCTTGTGTCAGTGATCTGCCATCCAGTTGATGTAAGAGTTGGATGTTGTTTGGAAGCAGATGCATCAGACTCCCGTGGTTTCTTCAAACTTTGCTCATCATCTTTTGTAGGAGGTTGAGCTGACCCAGAAGCACCTGAATTGTGTCTTCTCCTTTTTGCTGACTTACCCTGGTTTGATCCAGCTAAAGGGCCTTCATCATCATCATCGTCTTCATCATCATCACTGTCATGCTTTCTTTTGTAGTTTTTAACCCTGTCTTTAACCTCCTTATCCATGGCATCTTCATCTGCTATTAATGCTTCCATAAGAGCATGGTATAGATGGTAGTTGGCAGGATTTCTGTTTGCAGACTTGTTCTTATTCATGTGTTTGAAGAGAGCACTCTTTAGATCAAATTATTCAAGATAAAGTTTATCAGTTGACATGATGGAGTAAGTTGAATCTTGTTTCTCCTCACCTGGTTCTTTTTCTTGATGCGCTTCCAAACTCATCTTCTTAGCCAGTTCGAGATCAGGATCATCACCTTCTTCTTGAGGAACAGATTCTTGTTGAGCTTCATCATCTTCATCAACAAGTTAGAAAGTGGGCTTTCCTTTTCTAACTTTCTGTGGAAGCTTACGTTTGGAAGGTTTCTTTGTCGGAGCAGGAGCTGGCTTGGATTATTTGACTGGTGTGGTGGTTGTGGGCGTTTTGGGTGTAGCACGCTTTGTTGCAGGTTGCACTCTTGCACTTTCTTGAGTGGTTTTCTTTGTATTCTTAGCAACCATTTCCAGATACTTGGGATAATACGAGGATTGTTGAATGGCTTCAGTTATCAGGGGATCAGGAATTGCCATTCCAAACACTTCAACTGACTCACCTTTAGGGACAAACTTGAGATTTCCTAATATAAAATCATCTCCAGTATGATGAACAGACGTCGATGGATGTTGTTATTGCTTGCCAAGTAGTAGATTATCACCTTGGAAAACCGTCCATAAGGAATGAGGAGAGGAGTTACTTTCTTCTTTGGATTCTTCAGACTGGCTTTGTGACTTGCTTTGTGTGAGAAAAATGTCTAAATCCCTTGAGTAAACTTTTCCCATAACAGCTCTGCATGATCAACATTAGTTTGAGTGACGATTCCCCACAGCATTTGCAGAACTGGGTGATGGGTTTGTCACTGCCAGAAGTCTTTCCTGTCAAGCACTGGTTGATTAAGGTTAGAATTGCCCTCCATGGTTGATACACATAATTCACCCGTATACTGGAGACAATTTCTACAGGTTCAGGATATCCCAGCTCATTAACAAAATCAATCACCGTGTCACCAGACGGAGGTAACTCAAATGGTCGAGCTGGGATAACAGGAGTAATTGCTAATGCCTTTCTGAGAAGATCAGCACTTAGATCGAACCATTGTTCATCAACTTGACAACTATAAACCCCAGTCTTCTCGTTATATGACATTGTTTTCTAGAACTGTTGCAGGTAGATAGCAGGAACATTTGCTGAGGCAGTGAATGCTTGGAAGAAGTTGGTATTACTCAGGATGTCCACTGATATCTGAAAGATGAGGTTCTTTTGAATCTTCTGTGCATTGAAAAGTAGGTTGCTTTTCCCGATTGTTAACCACTGAGAGCGAGGTACAATTTGCTCATCTGTTCTTATAGGAGGTTGAGCGGGAACATTTTATTCTACCATCGTATTCTGCAAAAGAGCATTTAACAAAGAAGATAAACATTGCAGAGAAACGAAGTTAGAGAGAACGTTAGCATTGATAAAAGTCATGTAACTGTGCGATTGATTAAAACAGTTGTAACTCTGGTTTGATTAAAATCTACTAATTAACCAACAGGATCAATTACTTTTTAACTACGCCCAGATGGGGTTTTAGAAAATCAACTGGGTCATTCGAAGGGGCCTTGATAGATCATTGGGCATAGTAGGCCAAAATATGAAACTTAGCCTAAACCGCTGCCAGGCAGAATGCTAACTCGCCGTTAGGAGAATTGAGCAAACCGCCGCGAAAAGGAGCGGGTTGAATATTTTAATGAATAAGAATATTCGACTAAACCGCCAAGAGACGACGGTTTACCTGTTGGATTAAAATAATAGAAAAAATTATGGCAACTCGCTGTTTAGACAACCCGCTGTTAGACAACCCGCCATAAGGCAACCCGCTGTTAGGCAACCCGCTGTTAGGCAACCCGCTGTTAGGCAACCCGCTGTTAGGCAACCCGCCGTTAGTCAACCCGCTGTTTAGGCAACTCGCTGTTGATCAATCCGCTGGTTTGTCAACCCGCCGTTTAGGCAACTCGCTGTTGTCAACCCGCCGTTAGGCAACTCGCTATGAGTCAACCCGCCGTTTAAGCAACCCGCTGTTGGCCAACTCGCTATGAATCAACCCGCCGTATGAACCAGCGGGTTGAGTAATTTATTAATAAATAATAAAATAACCAACTCGCCGTTAAGAAATACACGCAACTCGCCATTCGGGCCGGTTTCTTAAGATTCAAACCCCGCACCTCGCATCTAACGCACACCTTACAACACTACATTGGCATTTATGTCTAAAACGACCCTAAATCTATTTTTTCTACACCTTTCAATGTGTATTCGATCCGGCTTTCCTTTGATAGAACACATATAATTAATGATATAGATAAAGGATCTATGATTACCTTTACGAAAAACACACGAAATCAGCGACTTGATGTTTTGGTTCTTGGCGGCGAGTTGCGTGAAAGAGAGAGAGAGATTGTTTTGACTTTGACCGAATTTTTGAAACTTTTGACCAAATGGCAACTCGCCGCCTATTTATACTCCTAAGTTTCATACTTGGCACATTTGGTCCCTTTGGTTTCCATCTTCTTTTATTTCTTGTTTTAAGTTTTCTAAGGGTATTACTAATATTAGGCAATTGGCCAACTAGTCCTATTGGTTAATAAGGCTAGAATAACAAAGAAGCAAATGCTTTTTATTACCCTAAAATAATTACAACAATAGATAACTTTGGACTTTGAGTTAAAAATTAATTAACTCCCCTTCAATAATAACCCATTAGAAATACACAACAATCTAAGATTAGACTTTTATAGCAACCCACAGTCTTTTAAATCCCCGTAATTTTTTTTCACATTCACTCTCCCCTCAAACAACGACCGTTTTCTATTGAACGAGTTGTAGTCGTTGATTGAGGATGAAAAGACAGGCGAACAGATCCCACCGTCATCATTGTATTACATCAACTGCTAAAGAACGCATGGAATATAAAGTAATCCATGTCTAAACCATTAAACCGGGTTGCAATTTGAATAATTGCAATCCTATTAGTAATTCTAAAATGACTTAAAATATTTCCTTAGTAATTTATTAGAACTTTAAAAATTAAATAAGATTAATATATATAAATATAAATATAATATTATATTAATATATATATATATATATATTATGATAAATATAATTACAGTACAAAGGATACACCGAAAAATTTGTTTTCCTCAACCTCCTCCTTCTTGAAACGTTTGAGATTCAAGGGTCCAAACTCTTCATGCCCTAGCTGGAAGAAGAAATTCGAACGTTCTCTTGGTAATGCTTTGGTGAGGAATGTCTGCAAAGTTGATAAATTCGTTCCACGAAGTAGAGTTCCAACACTCTATTTTCCACTTGCTCTCGATGAAATGGTGCCATAGAATGTCAATGTGTATAGGAAGCGAGAGTGCTGTACTTGTTACAGCAAAGAGCAATAGCACTTTTGTTGTCACAGTACAGAGGAATTTTATTGAAGTCAAATCCGTAGTCTTTGAGCTGGGATCGCATCCAAAGGATTTGAGCACAACATCCAGACATGGCGATGTATTCAGCCTCTGTAGTTGATATTGTCGTGCTTCGTTGCTTCTTTGATGACCAGCTAACCAAAAGAAACTTATCCTCAAAACTGAGCACTCTCCCGACGTACTCTTCTTGTATCTTGACATCCCGCAAGACCGCATCTGCATAGCTGTTAGTGACAAGGATTTGTCCTTTTCGGATACCAAAGACCCAAGTTATGGTTCCTTTCAAGACCGAAAGACCATGATTGAAGCTTCAAAGTGCTTTTGGTAGCTTAGCCTGATATCTAGCACACATAGCAAACACAAATACAAGGTCGGGTCTTCTGACTGTAAGGTACAATTAGGGAGCCAACATTCCTCTAAATCGAGTTTGGTCAACAGGAAACCCCATGAGATCCTCATCCCGTTTCATCAAATCGATCCACCATATGGTGTACGACAGGTCAGAGAGATCCATTCCATATTTCTTTAAGGTTTTCCGAGAGCATATTGCTGGTTAATAAAAGATGCCTCCGGGACTTGAGAAACTTGTAGTCCTAAGAAAAATACGACATTTGTCCCATCATCGACATCTGAAATTTGGAGCTCATCTCGTTTGAAAAAGTGTTACACGCATTATGATCTGTTGAGGCAAAAATGATGTCATCTACGTATATTTGAACAAGTAGAATGTGTTTGCCTGATTTGCGTGTGAATAGCGTTGGATCCACGGCGCCCTTGAAGAAGTTGTTGGCCAACAGGAATTTTGAGAGGGTGTCATACCACGCCCTTGGTGACCATCTTTAGCCCATAAAGAGCTTATTCTTCAGACGATAGTACGTGAGAGGATTATCTTGGTCTTTAAAATCCTTCAGGCTGACTGACAAAGACTTCTTCTTGAAGATCACCATTCAGAAAAGCAGTTTTGACATCCATCTGGTAGATGATCATATTCTTGGTTGCAGCATTGGCAATGAATATCTGAAGCCTCTATCCGAGCATCTGGAGCAAAACGATTCTTTCAAAATCAATACCTCCTCTGACTGATATCCCCTTTTGCAACAACCGAGCTTTGTTTTTTTCATACACACCATATTCATCCAGCTTCACTTTGTAGATCCACTTAAGAGCGATAACCATAAAATAGATTGGGCGAGGTACTAATTCCCATACTTCAAGTCGATCAAATTCGTGAATCATCTTGCATGGCTTGAAACCACAGTCTTCTATCACGGCCAATTTGAAGTTCTTGGGTTTGCGACTTTGACAGTTAAGGATGGAACAGCACCACATAGCATCGGATTGCTAACTTTTTCTGGGTGACACAGGAACGAGAGGGATTGCCCAACGATTTATCCAGAGGATGATCTTTGGTCCCTTCTGAGATGATCTGGAGGGTAGTTAACTTGGTTGGGTTCAGCTGCATTAACATTCCCAGACGATGATTGTGCCAAACCTGGATCTCCAGTAACAAGGTTATGTGAGGGATGAAGAAAATCGTGAATGATTAGGGTGTCTTCTTGAATGGGTTCTTCTGCAATTTCTTGATGTTGGACTGGAAGATGAATATCGGATGTTGACGAATGAATTACTTGTTTGAATCGGTGCATCTTGAGCCAATTGTTGTAGACAAAGAGTACCTGTGGACAACTTGAGCATTTAATTTCAGTACATAAGGTACCTGTTCAATCAACTCGAGATTGTTCAAGGTGTTCATCAAACATTGGTTGAAATAACATCTCCAGCTCTTTGTCGGTTGGAGCGAGCCCTGATTTTGAGTTGACCAGGGGTCACGATGACAGCTCGTGTCCCCTGAACTATGCGTACATGAGCCCTTGACTGTTGCATCTCATCGAATTGACGTAATTGTTTCCATTAATCAACGAGTTCTCTGTGTAGATTATATAGCCCTTCCTTCTAGAGCATACCCAATGAAAATTCCATGTCCAGTTTGGCTTGAAATTTTGCCCTAGATGTTCGCTATCATTTGCAGGATAGCACAGAGCACCAATACTCGAAAGAATGTAAGACAGGCGTTTTATCATGCACATAGCTCATATAAGGTGTTTTGGTTAAGAATGATAGAATTAAGTGATCGGTTCTGGGTAAACAAGCATGGCTACAGCTTCTTCTGCCCAAGAAACATGGGAGCTTTCGAGAATATCATCAATTGTAACGGTGGCTTCTTCCACCATTGTACGAATTACGTCTTCAACAACTCAGTTTTGTTTGAGGAGTTCTCCGGAATAATTTTTGATTAAATATGCCAACACCTTCATCAGTATTCAGACATAACTTGGTTGACGAATTCTGTTCGTTTATCTGTGCTGAATAATCCTGAACCCGGTTTGTAATAGGCCACCTGTATTTGCTTAAGAAAGTTGGTGACAAACTTGGATTTCAATCCTTTGACCTCAGAACTTTACCCCATATTGAATCTTGAATATTCCCCATACCACGATGACTAAGATGTATTTCTCTTCCCGTTAATACTCTAGACTCTCCATTGGACCCACACCACAGATCCTTGTGAAGGTTATAAGAACTTCCATATTTTGTATTTTCATATTTGGCCGATGGGAGAACTTCTTCTTGCCTTTTTCCAAGCTGACATAACAAAAGCTGAGCAAAGATTGAACCTTTTCAAACTTAAATCTAGGTAGAACCACTAACCAATCTTTCGAGCAGAGATCATTTATCGTGCCGAGTTTTAAATGTGTTTAAACGACGATGCCACAACCCATGATTTATGACTTGGAAGCTTTGGACAGCAAGCATATCGGAGACGACTTGAACATTTCATCAATCGATATCGTTACAAATTGGTGCAACATACGACTACCTATTAAGGAAATATGTACCCTGATATCACAGAACAAAGCAAGTATGCTTCCTAAAAAGGCCACTTCAAGATCAGAATCATAAAATTTGGCCCTACAAGACAAATATTGTGTCCCAGTCCCTCCACGTAGTATACTCTTGAGACCCAACATTGTCACCCCATAACATAACTCCATAATCCATTAAAGCTCTCTAAGTGATCATCCCCGAATCGACTGCCTCCGATGAACTATCTGACAAAATTCGTGAGCTTTGACCGATTCCCGTCATATGTTTTGAGCACCTGAGTTCTAGATACCAAAGCATGACCTGTACGACCTGCATTTGAAAATAGTCGAGTTTGTGAATTTCGTTCCCAATCATTTGATGGGGACCTGTTGGTTAGCATATAGAGTAGAACAATTTCACAGAAATCTAGTAACTGCATATTTCCCCTAAGGCAAATTTCTTTCCTTGGGTCTCCATTGAGAAACCACAATCAAAGGTTTTCTAAGGTATGTTTCTTTCCTGTTGGTCTCCATTGATAACCAATATCTGCAAATAGATTTCCCGTAGCTTTCCAAACCCCGCTGGGACTTGGACAAACTGTTAATCAGACAGTTTGCCTTTTGAGGTTCCAGATCTGTTGGTCTTGTTTAAAACTGTTATCAGACAGTTTGCCTTTTTGGTTTCCATATCTGTTCTCTTATTCAAGACAATTTCTAACGGTGGTCATAGCATTCCAAATATCATGATATTAACAACACACAATTCCATACCTGCAGAGTTTACAGATCAGAAATCGCATTAATTACAACACGGCTTAGAGCTAATGCAGAATCCAACCGATTCACTTTGTCCAATCTGACTTATTTGTCCTAAGGCTACTTCTACTTCCTCTTATTCTCCTTCTTAGCAAGGCAGGATCCTATTTTTTCTTTGTATTGGCTTCAGGCTTTGACCCGCTTGCTTCATGGAAATTGTTTTACTTCCTGTAGAGGAAAGCACAGGGATATTAAGTCAGTTGAACTCTCTGGTGCGCTTTGTGATTCTGTTGTTGCTAGAAGAAGTTCCTGGTATTATCACTAAACGTAACTTCTTTTTCCTAGAACAGGGGTAAGAAGGGAGCTAATGTTATCTCTTTCTTGAAACTTTTTTGGGCAAGTGGCCAATCACACATTCGAACAATTACAGAGATAACTTAAAGAAATCAGCATGCATATTTAAGTGAACTAGCCCAGTAGTTTAACTACTCTAGCTTCCTCGTCCAATCTCCCTAACCGTGGTTCTACACTCTCCTTAATAGGAGATATGAGTTGTAAATAGCAATCCCATTGTTCTTGAAGGGGATGGGGATGGTTAACATCATATGCATAACCATGCCAGGGAGCAAGAACTTTTGTTTTGGACAAAGTCACTAGTGAAACAAGTGCCTTTCTTTGCTTTTGCAATTGAGCCTTTTAGCCTCTCAATCTCATTCAACATGGTAGATGTCTTTCACTTGTGTGAGCACGCGTCCTCTTAATTGATTCATACAATCCTGTATGTTGTTTGACCTTTTCTTTTTCTACTCTATCGCAATCAGTTTGTTCAATAATAGCAGTGACATCTACAGCATTAGAAGGCTCAACAGACTTCTGTCACCACACTAGTGACTAGACTTTCAAGTGCGAATGCACTTAATTTTTTCTTTAATCTGATGTTTCGAGATTCTGATTTTAAAGAATTAGTTAAAATCAGGAGCTTCCTGTGATGCTTTGTGAATTTTTATTATCAAAACTTTCTTGAAGATGTTGATAACTTTAATTGCAAATTTAGGGTGATCCCTTTCAAGTTTTTGAAATAATTTTGGACTCACATGAACTTTAGACATGTCAGCTTCAGATCTAGACACGTGATTTTTCCACATCATACAGCATTGATATCGGCAAACATTTACAATCAGATTCCTATTTTCAATGAGAAGATTTTCTTTTCAATTTAGCAACATTGCTTTCTAGAATATTCTTGACCACATCGTTATTCATTTGATCAAAAATTTCTTCCATTCTTTAACTTCTTTAAAGAGGCTGTTTGAACTCCAACAAAAGTGTTTCTCTTTAAGAGTTTTGAAAAATTGGATATACTTCAGATGAGGTAAACATCTTTTCGATTGCTCGAAAACCACGTTTCCTCCCTGTAAGACCTGATGGGTGATTCTAGTTTTGCAAGTTTTGTCAAATTCATTTAAAAAGTATGTGAGTACATAAAGAATTAATCTTTACTTGACTTTAATTGGAAGAATTCTGGGGACAATCATGACAGGAGTATTGTGGTGGAATACACTGTCAATGCTGAAATTGGTTTTAGAGCTACAGGTATCACCTCTTTTCTGTTTGTTGTCAACAAATGACCAAAAAATCCCTGTTTCTGGGGTCAGATTTTCTTTTGGTGAAGCAAGGTTGCAAGAAAGTTCTCTTTCGAGTAATCGGGGGGGGGGGGGGAGGGGGCAATCCTAACTTTATTTTTCACACATAGAGGGCTTTGTAAGTTTCTACAGTATTTGTATTCCTAGTTATCTCACTAACACACTGCGTATCCTCTTAGTCAAGTATGACATGGGTGTATGATTGGTAGTGACATTACATGACCATTTATACAGAGCGAGACTGAGCTTGTTTGCGAACGAGCGAGGACAGACGGGATTTTGTACCTATTTCCACCTGTGTTTTTTTTTTTTTTTTTTTTTTTTTTTTTTTTTTTTTTTTTTTTTTTTTTTGGGTGCTTCTCATCATAAAAAAAGATTTTGGTTTACACAACATGTGAACTCTTTTGAACAGACCTGATAGTGTTGTATAATCCTATCTCAATCTATCTTTAGCTTCTTTAAGTCCAAAAACTCTTCAAGGAATTTGTCTTCTTTTTGTTTAAAATCCTTTTTCAAAAGTGTTACTTCTTTTGTCTTTGACTTATAATGGTCAACTATAGAACTAAGGAGTATTTGTGCTGAATGAAGTTCAGATTTTAAAGAAGTTTCCTTTCTGTTTCGGTCCGAGATGATTATTCTCATTTGTTCATCAATTTTTCGTTCTCTATCAGTTAATTCAAACTTTGCCCGTTTTTCATATTCCCCGACCAGTTCCTTATATCTCGCAAGTTCAGAGGTCACTGAGTCATTCATTACCATGTCTGGCTTATTTGCTAATCTACTTTGTACACCCTGTTCATGCATTTCATCGAGAATAGACATTAGTGCATCATTTCGTACAGAAGATGCATTACATTGTACAACATGTTCTTCGTTGTCTTCCACATACGATCATTAAACGGAATAAAATACTATCACTTCCTATAGTCCAGCATCAGAAGTCAACAACTGTATTTGTGTTATACATCGTTTTGCAGCCTCGTGTACTTCATGATACTCATCCATATGATCTACAAAGGTATCATGATCTTGTACCTTCAAATGGATTGTTCGAAGTCAGTATAATTATCGGCTCTCATTAGATCGGATCATCAGATGTGAAGGTTTGCCATGAACATGGACTGTAAAGTGGACCCACATCAACATCAGAGGTCTAATCATACATTCATCAGCCACCTGCTGCAAAAATAAAGTCCACAATGAGCCGCCAAACATTCTCTCTCGGGTGAAATCATACCACATCATCATCACTTGGTACTCTGTTCCCCTGCAAGAAAACAACGACTGTTTTCAAACCATACTGCACCACTCTCCTAGGCTTGCCATTAGTAGCTATCTGTACCTTAAGTAGTCGTAATCTTGAAGTCAGCTTTGGCTGGACATTCACGTGGCAAATGGGCCGCTAGTCCGTTACATTTGTAGCACTTGATGGGTTTCGCTGACCAGGATTAAATCATGCCTCCTGCTGTTCTGTCCTCCTACTTCCCAGCTACAAACCATTTTCCCTCGTGCATGTTTCTCTGAAATGGTCTTCCTTGATTATTTCGCATGGTATCTTTCCATGGACCATCTGTTGAAACCACAAATTTCCCGTCCTGAATCATAGCTTATATCCTTGCATTAGAACGAAGCTCTAATTTATTGTTTAGTTTGAGAAGATGTGATTTGTACATTGAGTGAGGAGGGCTAAGTGTGTTAGATAAACTTTCAATCAAGTTTTCTGGGAAGACTTCCTGGAGTCCATTTGAAAGTTTCCAGCAGGAGATGGTTCTTTTGACTTGGATGATTGCGTTGGATACTGCTGAACTGAGGCGTCCGACACTAGTGCCAAAGGATCATTATTTGGTTGACCGAACCTTTCCATCATAATTCTGTTCTCATTAGCATGCACCTCATGTTGCTTTAAGTAGCATACAACTGATCACAATTTTGACTCTTCAAACCTCTGTTAAGTTTGACCTTCAGTTAGAATCTACTTCCACTCAGGCACATGTTGTTCATAACTTGAGTTAAGCAAGCTCATTCCTGACAGGTCACTTGATGTTTCTCAGTCATTAATGAGCTTTGTAAACCAAACATAGTAATCCTTGAATTTATTTCTCCTTTGATTTGACGAGTTTTCAAATTCATCGTATAACTTAGATTCCCAGTCATCCTTTGTTAACTCGTAACCTTCCAGAAACACTTCACGTTTTTCTCCAAATGTCTTTAAGCTCAGTATTGTGGATATGATAGTTAGTAGATGTCCTAGTAATACCACTGAAGTAGGATATTAAGTTGCACGAATGTCATGCCTTTATACCTGTTACTTTTTCTTGCAGCCCGCAAGGTCGTTAAGGACTCTAGCAATACTAGACCTGTTGAACTGCACCTCGTTCGTCCATTAACAACATCTGAACCGTTCCCATCTGAAATGGTCCTTCTTATAATGGACTTCATATATTCTCTCCATTATCCTTTCCTAGACCTACAATGACTGAATAAACGTTGTTAGCCAGATTCAAAGTCTTTCCTATCAAGCATTGGTGGGTCGTGTATCCGTAACCTGCACACTGGATTCTTCTTGCATACTAGACATCTTTGTATTATTATGTAATTATGAATATTTTATGATCGATCAATGATTATGAGTGTACGTTAAAAGTTGGGTGAGGTTTAACGTATTCGTATTTTGTTTAGTAATATTAAATCCGCGCGTTTGAAATATTGTCAACATTTCCAAAGACAGAAGCTCACTCGCACGCCCAAGGCTACCAAACCGCTGCAAAGAAATAACAACTCGCCGGTGGCATTTTAAGGCTAACTCGCTAACACAACTCGCTGCCAACAACCCGCCTCGAGTAATTAGAGGCAATCGCTGGTGAAATCTAAGGGCAACTGATCTCGCCAAACACAACTCGCTGCCAAAGCAACCCCGCCACAAAGAAATCATTTTAAATCAAACCGCCGTTGAGATTTTCAAACCGCCAATTTTCCCTTAAGAGATTTGCTATTTAAATAAATCAACCCGCTGATAACCAGTTCAAAAACCGCTGGTAAGCAAAAACCGCCGCTTAGTAATAACTCATCGCTTGAGCAACTCGCCACCTAAGCAAATCGCTGGTAAGCAAGACCGCTGCTTAGTAACAACTCGCCGCTTGAGCAACTCGCCACCTAAGCAACCCGTCGTGTGTCAGAGGATGGTAACCCTACTAAAAGCAAACGCCGTGAAGAAATTCTGGCAACTCTCCACGAAGAACAACGACGTTTTCCACTCAAAAACACCTATAAATCACCCTTTGAACATTTGCATGATTTCTTTTGCACAACACAGTACCACAAGTAATAGCACTAGAAAACACCCAAACTTTATCATTACCAACAACAAAATTCGGAGATCTTAAACAAACGAGCTAGAACACTTCAAAGGTACACTTTTTGATCTAAATCAAGCAAGAAATCGCACATACACACGATCTAATCATCCCATTAGCTTTGATACCAATTGTGGTATATCGTATTTGATAACACGGGGTCGATTCTTGGATCTGGCTAGTTTCTATAGAGAGAAACACTAGAGAGAATATATTCTAGAGAGAGAAAGTGTTTTCTTTGTAAATGAAATTATGACTAGCTTACCTCTTCCAAAGTTGGAAAAAGAGACTATATATATACTTACAATATACCTGTATTCGTACCCGGACATTAAAAAACCGAAAAACTTACTATTAACTATTAAACTACGAGCTATAATAAACAGTAAAATACAATGGGTGACCGAGTCTTTTTCTAATATCTAACAGAGTTTCTCATTCTAATTCTTTTATTTTCTGTTTTAATGTTTTATCCATACAACAAGGACATTGTATAATTCAAGTGGAGGGATGGGAATTAGAATGTATATTTGTCCTATTTTTCACATAAAATGCATAAATTATGCTTAAATTTAAAAAATTTCAAGCATACTTTGAGAAATTCACTTGTTTACAAAACCCGCACACAACAACCCTTGTTAGATATTGTGAGGATTTAACCTTATTCGTTTCCAAATGTTTACCCAAATTCCACAAAATATGAGTGTGCCGGTGATGTAGTGGACTTTAGAACTTGGCTTGGTATATCTATTCGAGACAACAATAATGAGTACTATGGATTTAGATGGAGTAACTTGTTTAAATTGGTAAAATTTTAAGATTAGGCCCCAAAAGCCTATACATGTTGTTTTATTAACTAACTACACTGGTTAGTTAAATCCTCATATAAACCCTTTGTTTACTCTCACTATAAGAGTTAAATTTAAAAAACCCCCCCCCCCTAGGAACAACCGAATAGTCAATTCCTTTATGAATTACACCACTATCTGTTTCTTTACACCTTTACGCCCTTAATCCAACCCAGTTATGATTATGTCTATTTATCAGTTGCTAGTTCCTTAAATAAGTAAAGTATGTATTTCCCGAGTCTTGTGTTAATTTTCTATCTTTGGTACGGTTGGGAAGAAATTTACACATTGCAAATGGGAAGAAATTTACACACTACCAATACAATTATTGGTACGTCCAAAGAACGAAGAATTTCCAAAGGAATTATGTGAAGTTATTATGATCGTAAAGATGGTGAAATTACACCGAGTTTAGTCAAAAAAAAAAAAAGAGAAAAATCGCAACAAAAAAGTGAAGGAAAGTTTGGAGATAATCACAAGAGCTTAGACCAAAGGAATTATACGATGGATCGATTATTCGTTGATACATCTTAAAAGTCAATGATGAAGATATTGTATAAAAGTGGTAGTTTATCTCACTTGTCTTGTAAAAGTTTGTAAAGTATGGGATGATTGGGAAGTTGACCGTTACGGGAACGCCAACTTTGGTTGTTGTTTTTTATCTATGATCAAGACGTTGTAAATATTTTGTGTCCTTTACATGGTAACGTTCTGGAAAATTGTGGCTAACAACTTATATCTAGACTTAGTCTATTTGTTTCACTAATTTTTTGTTTAACAACAATATAATTCCATTTACTAATCATTAACCATGGGTTTTACATGAATGAGGATGTGTACGAGCATGTATGTCTATTCTGTCGTTACGGCCATGTATGCATGTCTTAGCTGCCTTGTTGGTTTATTACTATTGGTGAAAGTTAGAAGATCCCTACCCTATATCATTCTTCATCCTAACCCTTGGTTAAACTCGAATGAGGATGTGATCGAACACACATGTCTATTCCGTCGTTACGTAACGGCAATGTTATGTGTTCTCAGCTTCCTGTTGGTGTGGTACTTTGGTTGAATAGATTAGAAGAATGATCAACCTAAGCCTTATTATAAAAACCTATTTTACCTTTATAAACTTGATACTTTACTACTCCTTAGCCTCTAGTAGTGGGATATGTTACCTTGCCAAGTCTATATAAAATACTCTCACGACCGAGCAATTGAGCGAATTAGTTACATGTTACCCACATAGATTAGTTGAGTGATTTGAGTGTTTTTTTCATCTTCCATTTTCGTGAGGGGTTTGATTTGTGTACTTGTAATAGTCAATATAAAATTACTTAACAGAAAAACATCCCTAAGTATAACATTTCATAAACTTCTAAAGGCTACTGGAGGACAATATATCATGGTAGGATATTTGATGACATCAAATAACGTCACTTTTATAGCATCATTTATCCTATGTAATTAACCTATTTTGTATAATTAAGTGCAAAGAATTGTTAACATAATCGTTTGTAATTTGAGAATTGCAGTAATTAGGAGTAATTGTGAAAGGAGTTAACTAAAAGTGCACTCATTCAAGGAGCTAAACAAAGAAATATGAAAAACCTGAATTCCTGACATCACAATATGACGTATCCATCAAGGAAGATACGGCGTATCTGTGCCTACACTTCGTTGAAGACCACGAAGGAACAAGATCCAATACGCCGTATCCAGAGAATTTAATATGTCGTATTCAAGATATAGAAGGTGAATATTCTGGAAGATATCAAACGTGGTTCTTACTCCAAGAAATCCCAATACGTCGTATCCCACATCGCTCATATGGCGTATCGACTAGTTTCCAGACACTATAAATAGATGACCCTAAACTCAGTTTTAGATATGGAAGTGCACTTTTAACCACCAAGGTCAATTTTCAGAAGAAAATAGAAGCCAAGAAGGTGCACCAATGTGCTTCAATCCATAGGGAAACCCTTGTAATTCATATATTCTTGATAATCGTTTGATCTTTAGTATCATTCTTAACACGTTTAGTTTACCTTATTTGATTCTATTATTAATGTTTGTAATCCATCACAATGGTTATTGGCTTATTACCTTAGGTATTAGCCTATATTATTATGAAGAGTTTTAATATTTGGTTGTTCATACTCGTTTGCATAATTTATCATTGGTTTATTGATTAAGTTTATGCACATGATACTAACGTTTATGTGCTTTAATTGTGCGTTCAATCTGTATCTAAGGATATCGCCTGTAGCTTAACTAGATCTCGGATAGTTCTCGCATAGTAATTTATATAGGTGGAACTAAGATCATAAATAAAGTCCTGCTAAATCTGTGTCTAAGGATATCGCCTGTAGCTTCACCAGATATTGGATAGTGCCTTTAGTTTAGTGAACAAGTTAGATATTCGATTGTTCTTTATTGGTTGTATGTTGATTATGTTTATTACTTCATACCCGTTTATGTGCTTAATTTATGTGTGTTCCCTATCATTCAACTGGGTCTAGTCCTGCATATTTAATGCGTTGCAACTTCGGTGTTGTTTGAGCGTAGGCTAAGAGTCCGGGATAGAAACATATAATGCTTATTCATATAACTAGAATAATATGATCACCAATGGAAAGCACTATTTAGATCTATCGTTAAGTGGATAGGTAGATGGTTGTTTGGTTTTTAAACTAGACCTATTATATATATAATATATAATAAAATATATATAATAAGTATAATTTAAAAATAATCAATGAAACCGAGAAGTAGTATAGAATATTCTCGGGTCGTTTATCCCCAACGAGGTTTTTCTTGAGAATCCATACAGTCGAAAATAGAGTTTGAAAGAGATTAATGATTTGGATTAGTTAGAAAGCTAAATTAACCAATAATAAGAAAAAAAACGATTGAGAAAAACCTAAAAAATTAATGAAAATTATTACTGAAAAACGTGAGCAGTAATCCCTAACAAGGGGTCCAAAACCTAAAATCTTAAAATAAACCCTACATAAGAAATTTTTTACTTCAAATCTACTCTATTGGTCTAGATAATGAAGAAAGAAAAAGACTAGACTGAAAACGAGCATAATTTGAGTTAAAAACGGAGAAAACGGGAACGGGATCGAATCCGTCTTTAAAAATAAATTTTAAAAAAAACGACTCTACAAAAGAACTTTTATTTTTCCTAAGTAAAATAAGTTAAAAGAAAAATTTTAGAAAAAAGAATTACTATTTTTGGCTTTTTAGATTTAAAGTTATGATTTTTCTAAGATTTAAACTAATTAAAAACGGGTATAAAAAATAATAAAAAATAATAAAAATTAATCCTAGAAAATTTTATTAAAATTATACTAGAATAAAGAAGAAAATAATGCATAAATTTTATAAAAATAAAAGCCCAAATTTTACCTTTTTTATTAAAACTTAATTAAGCAAATTAAAACTAAAACCCTAATTACTAATTTTAAAATAATTTAAACACTAACTAAGGAATAACTATGCAAGACCCCTAAAGGACTAAACATGCAATTACTAACTAACGGGGGGGGAAATGCTAACGGGGGGATAAACTAATAAAACCTAAAGTTACCACAACCCTACCCTGATTCCCCAACCCGTTTTCCAAACAAGGTCCTTTTTAGGCTTAAAATTAAGTGAATTGAAAAAAGCGCTTATCATAAAAACTTAAAAAGATAAGTGTAAATAAGTTGGGGAGCGCAACTTTAATAAAAGTTACTCGGGCGAAACCCAAATAATCTCAAAAAGAGGCTATGGGTATAATCTGAAACAGAAAGATGGGTTTTTTTTGCCTTGATTTTACTAATAACTTGTAAAAGCTCATTTTAAGCTTAAAATGAAAGAGGAAAGGTGTTATGAATAGCTTACAATGAGCTTAAGCTGAAAATGAAAAGCTAAATGGACTAGAAATAACTTAAACTATCTGAAATTGATGGAAAAGATGCCTAACCAAGAGAAAACACTTAAAAAGCTTAAAACAAAATAAGCTAACATGCTTAATAAGCAAAGACAGAAAATGAGTTTTGTATTTTTAACAATCAACCTATAAACTACTAAATTAATTCATAAAACCAACACTTCTAAGCTAGAAATAAAATTTTTAAGACTAATCCTTAACTCAACTTATTAGCTCTTTTTTTTTGTGATATTTTTGGAGAATTTAAAAACAAAAATAAGCTACTAAATAAGCTGGAAATGAAAAATAATCACTAATCTAAATTAAGCTATTGCTATACTATCTCCTACTTGAATCTAAAGCTAAATCCTAAGGAGTGCTTAGCTAAATTGTAACTCAGAAAAGTGCACAGGAAACTAACGTTTGCTGATCACTTTGCACTAGACTCACCAATTAGGCTGGTACCTTGGTGGTTCTACTGTGACAAATCACAGCCTCAATGAGTGTAGAGACAACAATTATTCAAACAAAACATAATCCTAAGGAAAACTTAGAACCATTTTAAAGCTATCAAAGAGAAAAGAGTAAAACCTGTCCTGGTGCATCCAAAGCCCTAATAGATTAAGGCCTCATATTAATTTTAAGAAGCCAAATCTAATCTAGGAAACCTTATATCTATTCGCTGATCATATTATAGCAAAATTTCAAGGCTGAGAAGACATAAGAAAAAATTTTTTTACCAATTGTTCATGACTTTTAATGGTCAAAACACCTAAAACCAAACACTCCTTTAGCAACTCTTAAAACCATTATAAGCTTCTAGATTGAAATCTAACAGTCAAAACTTAATAACCAGATATAAATCAACTTATAGTGAACCTAATAAGCATAAATCCTCAATCAAATAAGCCAGTAAACAATGAGCTATTACTATGCATTTTTTTTGGTTTTTTTATAAATTTTAAGACAACTATATGAAAAACTATGATCTAAACTAATATAAGCAGAAAAAAAAAAAAAAAAAAAAAAAAAAAAAAAAAAAAAAAAAAAAAAAAAAAAAAAGAAACAGATTAACTAAATAATCTAATAAGCAAAATAAAAGATATATAAGCACATATAAGCTGTTGCTACAGTAAAAATAAGCTAAAATTTGAGAAATTGACAGAAACTTGAAAAGAGAAATGTACCTTTGATCCTTGCTCAAAACAGGAGTAAATGGAACCTAAATAAGCTCTAATCCTACCCAGCTTAATAGATAAGCAATCTAGTATCCCAATGAGCCTTCCATGTTTGCTCATTCATCCATTAACTTAACAATCAATATCTTTTTTTTTCTTTTTAATTTTTCTTAAATTCTTGTATCAAAGTTTAAACATGTAAAGGATGCTGAATTGAGAGCTTTTGTGAGCTTAAAAGAAACAAAACAGGGAGGAACACAATTTGAAACTTAAATCTGAATTTTCATTAAAAAAATTACAAGTACATAAAAGTTCAACTTAGTTACACTACTAAAAACTAAAACTGAACTCTAAAATTTTCCCCCTTGCCTTAATGGCTTACAAAAGATTTACATAGAAACGAGCTAGGGTTTTGGTCTTGGCCTCTTTTCTTTGTCCTCATCTCTTTGTGCTTCTTTGTAGAGACATTTACCCATCTGTGTTTGTTATGAGTGTATAAACACAAAACCAATCCTGGCCCTTGGTTTTGAGTGTTGCCCAATCCGAATGATTTCAACCTTTGATTCGAACTTTTAAGGGATATAGGTTGCCACTTCAAATCCATGTAGGGGGTGGGGTTTATGATTGTGACGGGTTTGGATGGACATGGGGAGTCAACGAGGTCTGAAAGTAACAGGAGGAGGGGTGTGGAGTTTTGGCGGGAAATGGTGTTGGAAGATATACAGTGTTTTAAAACGCAGGGTGAGGTTTGGGGTTTTGTCACAAATGGCCCCTCAAGGTGTATGTGTTTCTTGCAATTTTCGTCCTGGTGTTTTTATGAGTTTTTGAAAAATAACAACGACACCCCCACATGTATTATATAACCAGGGAGGTTGGCAAGAAGGGTCCCTGAAGTTGTATAGGGAATTTCATGGTTAGTCCTTGAGGTTTTGCACCGTTAGTCCCTATGGACTAATGGTGAAAGGTGATAAAAGAGTGTATGGTAAAGGGCAGTTAAGTATCCAATTGGGCCACATATATGTATTTGGGCCGGTTATAAGATTTGGACTTTGGGCCTTTTAAAGTCTTCATTAAATATACTAATGGGCTTATCCGGCCCATTAGATGGGTTCGGGTGGGCCCATTAAGTATTCTTCGTTTTCGGCTTCGGGTTTGATCGTTGACTTTCGGGGTTGACTTTTGACTTTGACTTTCTTGGACATTGGCTTCGATTTGACTTTGGCTTTTCCACGCTTTTCCATTCCGTGCTCGGTTTTGTCCGTTTTTGCTTGATTTTTCGTCCTTTTCTCGGATATCCGTTTCCTGCACAAAATAAGTGAAAACATACAAATACAATGTATTTTTGGTACGTTTTGGGTCATTTAAGTCCGATTTTAATGGTGAAAGGTATGTGTAATTAAACGCATACCAAAATCCCCCATACTAAGACATTGCCGTGTCCTCACGCAATGCTATAAAGTAAGCACTTAGAAAACTAAGAATCTCGATCCCCCTCGACTAATAACCTCGAAAAGTAGCTAAGTGTTCATCAAGGGAATTAAAGACTCATAAGTTTTGAAAAGCCCCCGTCTTTACCATTTTTAAATATATACTTATTCCTACCATATTTTTGTTCTTTTCATTTTTCTCATTTTTTTGTAGTTTTCATATTAAGCAACTAACTAGAACGTTTGACTTTCGTTATTTTATAACTTTTAGGGATCATAGAACAAGATGCATTTCGATCCGAGAATGCCCCAAAAAAGGATAAATTCATCGTTCCCGACTTTTCACTTATTCCAAACCAAGCTTAAAACGAAATCACAGCTAAATATGAGTTAAGATGCTAACACTACTCATATTTGCAACTTGTGAACTTTTCACTCCCGACAATTATTACATATTAGGTGTATGTGCTATTTTGAATTTCAACCATGGATCAACGTTTTGCAACATTCTATGTTTCACGTTCCACCCGAGAATAATGAGTTTGAAGGCGAGATCATCCCATGTAGCGACTTTCGTCTCGGCACATCCCAACCTTGCGGTTAAGTGACCAGGCTTTTGACACCCCACAGAGACTAGTATCGGGACTCACGGACCTTAGGTTTCAAAGACTCTCAGGTTTCTTGTATATACATAGCTTATAAAATAGAATAGCCAAAGTTCAAAAGCATATTTGAATTTAACAAAAAGAGATCTTTTATTTATTAATTCACACTTAATATTAAACATTTATGCAATTGTAACCCTCGACTTTTTAGAAGGCTGCAACATCGGTTGTGAGCCGGCAAGATGCAGCAAACTTTTATCAGTCTCGGATTATTATTCTTACTATGGGCTTTCTTTAGAAGGCTGTAACATCGGTTGTGAGCCGGCAAGATACAGCAAACTTTTAGCAGCCCACAGTTTATATTTATTATATATATTTATTTATTTTTATTTTTTTCATTTTTTTTTACTATAGGGAAGACATCTTTTTGAAAAATTCAAGTATAAATTTGAACTAAGGCTAAAGTTTTTGCTATATACTATAAAAATTATTGATTTAAGTTTAATCTCCAAAAGTAGCACGTATATTAATCAGGTTAAGAGCTTACGGGAGAAAAAGCGATAAATTACACACATAAGCTCTTAAGATTTCCAAATAATCATTTTTTAGCATCCAACTCATACTTAACACTATTATTTTTCGTTCTTCGCGAATATTCGCGAACGCTTAGTCTAAATGTTAAGGAACAAGCTAGCTTATAAATAAGTTGCAAAATAAGCTCAAAACTTAAAACAAAGTTAAAACAGATAAAGAATGACCATAAATGAGCTTGTGCTCAAAAGTTAAAAAGCTATAAGTAAGATTTGTTATCTGAAATTTTAAAATGAAAAAGGGAATTTAAGACTATATGACACTTTATAAAAGAAAGCTTGGATAGATTTTGAGAAAACAAAGGTAACTCAAAAGGGACTAAACCTACTCTATTAGACACTCAAAAGTGACTCAAAAACAAGGTTTAAAAACTAGTATCAACAAGCTTAATCAAATAAGCTCATAAACTGTTTTTGGATCAACCGTTATGAATCCCAATTTAGATAAAGCTTAAATCAACTCAAAGGCTTAAAAATGACATCACAACAGCCTATACACAACTTAAATAAGCTGACCAAAAGACGCCAAGTGACCCAAAGGTATTTTAAATAGTTTTGACCCGTTTTGGGTGCTTATGCCAAACACCCCTTTAAGTTTGGAAATCCAAACTTTAATCCTAATTAACAAAGATTTAAGCAGATAACTCTAAAGATAGATAATAAGTGATGACAAATAAGCAAAGATAGAAAAATTTTAGCCCTCAATAATCACTTTAAAAAGCAACAAAGATAAGCAGTTATAAGGTAAAAAAAAGACAGTATTGAACAAGACTTAAATAAGTAACAAGTAAACAATACATGACTAGTGAGCATTAAGCAACATAACAAGCAACAATAAGCATAAATAAGCTCCAAATAAGCTAAGCTACAGTAATATTTCAGGAAAATCAAAATAAGGAACTTACAAGCTCCTTAAGATTTCCTGTCTGAATTCAAGTGCCAATATCAATCCTATTGCCTCCCATGAGGCTTTATAACCAAGGCCATCCAAAATTTGCCCTGCTCCATGCTTTCTTTTTTTTATTTTTTATTTTATTTATTTTTTTGGATTTTTGAATGTTTTTTTTTACATAAACTGAAATAAGCTTGTATATAAATTCTTAATGACTTAAGAATTTGTATAAAAGCTTTGATAAACAGTAGTAAAAACTAATAAGCTTAAGTGACAAAAATTTAAAGAAAACTAGTAAATGACATAAGATTAAATTGCAAGTATTTTAAGAACATGAATTTTTTTTGCATTAATAAAGATGGTACAAATATTTAGGTTACAAGCTTTTTGACTTAACACTAAAAATTCGACCGACTACAAACTAACTATTACATGGTATTTATAATAAAACTATCTAGGGTTTTGTGTTTCTTTGCTGAGAGCTTCAAAGGGTTGTGCTTCTTGTGTGAGAGAGAGTTCCACAAAGTAATCTTGTCCCTTGAAAATTCTTGGAGCCCAAGTCCTTGATTCACAGCCTTTGATTCGGGTAGCCAATAGATGGGTTTAAGATTGCCAAGGTGGCAAGAGGTCATGTGGGTGTGGGGTGAGATGAGAGTGAAGGTTTTGGCCGGATTTGAACAGTGCCCAAGGTGTGAGAGTGACAGGAAGGGGGTTTTGTTTTTGGCGGGAAGGGGTTAAGGGTGTTCTGTTTTAATATGTTTGACAGGTAAAGTTTGGGTTTATGGCAAAAAAGGTCCTCCAACCTTTATATGTTTCTTGCAAATTTAGTCCTTGTGGGGTTTACAACTTTGGGATCTTGGCAGAATAGGTCCTTGAAGGTTATATGAAGGTTTTCATAGTTAGTCCTTGTAGTGTATAACTTTGAGGGGTTGGCAGAAATGGCCCTCAAAAGTTATATATGGTTTTACAAATTCAGTCCTTTGTGGTGTGGGTTTGGGAAAAGGCAGAAATGGCCCTCCCATTTTATATGGGCTTTAACAAGACTTGGGCTTATGTTGTCTTCACATAATATACTAATGGGCTGACCCGGCCCATTAGATGGGTTCGGGTGGGCCCATTTAGTATTCTTCGGTGTCGGCTCCGGTTTTGATCGTTGACTTTTCCGGGTTGACTTTTGACTTTGACTTTCTTGGACATTGGCTTTGATTTGACTTTGGCTTTTCCATGCTTTTCCATTCTGTGCTCGGTTTTGTTCGTTTTTGCTTGATTTTTCGTCCTTTTCTCGGATATCCGTTTCCTGCACAAAATAAGTGAAAACATACAAATACAATGTATTTTTGGTACGTTTTTGGTCATTTCAGTCCGGTTTTGATGGAAAACGGTATGTGTAATTAAGCACATACCAAAATCCCCCATACTAAGACATTGTCGTGTCCTCACGCAATGCTATGAAGTAAGCACTTAGAAAACTAAGAATCTCGATCCCCCTCGACTAATAACCTCAAAAAGTAGCTAAGTGTTCATCAAGGGAATTAAAGACTCATAAGTTTCGAAAAGCCCCGTTTTTACCATTTTTTATATATACACTTATTCCTACACATATTTTTGTATTTTTCATTTTTCTCATTTTTTTTGTAGTTTTCATATTAAGCAACTAACTAGAACGTTTGACTTTCGTTATTTTATAACTTTTAGGGATCATAGAACAAGATGCATTTCGATCCGAGAATGCCCCAAAAAGGATAAATTCATCGTCCCCGACTTTCACCTATCCTAAACCAAGCTTAAAACGAAATCACCCAAGCTTAAACAAAAAATCCACGTTAATTATGTGTTAAGATGGTAACACTATCATATTTGCAATTGTAAACTTTTCACTCCCGACAATTATTATATATTAGGTGTTATGTGACTATTTTGAATTTCAAACCAGGATCAATGTTTTTGCAACATTCTATGTTTTCACGTTCCAACCTGAGAATAATGAGTTTGAAGGCGAGGAGATCATCCATTGTTGCGACTTTTGGTCTCGGCACATCCCAACTTTGCGGTTAGTGACCAGCTTTTGGTCACCCCACAGAGATGTATCAGGACTCACGGCATTAGGTTTCATTAACGCTTAGGTTTTTCCGTTTATACATAGCTTTTAAAATAGATTAGCGAAGTTCAAAAGCATAATGACTCACGGACCTTAGGTTTCATAAACTCTTAGGTTTTCCGTATATACATAGCTTATAAAATAGAATAGCCAAAGTTCAAAAGCATATTTGAATTTAACAAAAAGAGATCTATTATTTATTAATTCACACTTAAATATTAAACACTTATGCAATTGTCACCCTCGACCTTTTAGAAGGCTGCAACATCGGTTGTGAGCCGGCAAGATACAACAAACTTTTATCAGCCCACAGTTTATATTTATTATATTTTTTTTTCATTTCCATTTTTTTAACTATAGGGGAGACGTCTTTTTGAAAAATTCAAGTATAAATTTGAACTAAGGCTAAAGTTTTTGCTATATACTATAAAAATTATTGATTTAAGTTTAATCTCCAAAAGTAGCACGTATATTAATCAGGTTAAGAGCTTATGGGAGAAAAAGCGACAAATTACACACATGAGCTCTTAAGATTTCCAAATAATCCTTGTTTAGCATCCAACTCATACTTAACTCTATTATTTTTTGTTCTTCGCGAATATTCGCGAACGCTTAGTCTAAATGTTAAGGAACAAGCTAGAGCTCAACACGCTCGATCGGGTCAAAATTTACTCTTATTCTACCCAGCAGGAACGTCAAAATTGTGACAAAACACTTATTTTATTTTAGAAAAAATTTTAAATTTTTCATTTTTTTGAAATTTTGGTGGTAAAAACAGGATTACGTGAGAACAACGGCTGCAGGCATAATCAAATCGAAGATCCCCCCATACTAGAATGAAACATTATCCTCAATTTTTTTATGAAGGGTCTCTACGCAAATCCTAAGCCATTTATGAATTATGCTTAAAGATAAACGTTAGTTGATAAGATTAGAATATCGGATTCCTAAAATAAAGCTGAGGATTTAAAGCTTTTGTGATCGAAGGACAAAAACCGCGAGCACGAGAGGCTTCAAAAATCCGGGCAATCCTGGACAATACTGTACAAAACACAAAACACAGAAAAAGAAAGAGGCGAGCCTCCTCACACAACACACTTATTCATTACAACTTAGCTAGCATACTACTACTACGAACAAACTAGGATAAGCATGGGGTGCCTCCCACGAAGTGCTTGTTTAGGGTCACTTAGCTTGCCCCAATCCCTGAATTTAATTGTCCTTAGGGAAGGTTTAGAGATCCAGGATATCCATAGCAGGGACATCCCCTCCAAAATAGTGCTTCAGACGATGACCATTTACTTTGAAATTTGGCCCGGAGTTTTAGGATAACTCAATGGTGCTATACGGAAAGACTTGAACAATGGTAAATGGTCTTGACCAGCGGGATTTCAACTTGCCGGAGAAAATTTTCAATCTTGAGTTAAAGAACCCCACATGCACAAAAATCATCACATCAATACAAACACAAAATCAATCATTCACATCACAACACACACAAAATCAACACACACAACGATCACAAACATCACCAAAACACAACCATAATCATCATCATCATCATCACAAAACAAACACAACAAAAAAAACAACATCACCATCAAAAACCCCACACAAACCACATCACAATCAACATCAACAACAACATCACACTCAGCAAAAACAAACACATCACTCAAACAAAATCATAACACAACCATCAAAAAAATCAATCAATCCATCAACAAAAAGCATTCAACAACCACCATTTCAAAATCAAACACACACCAATTCCAAATCAAACCAAATTTCATCCAACACAAAAAACACAACACACACATCAAAAATCACACAAAAACAACACACACAAACACACATCATCAAACACGACCAAATCACACAACAAAACAAAAACACCACAAACACAACAACACACTAACACAATCAACAATACAATTCAACCTACAATAGAGATCACAATGCATCATCCAACACAAAAACCACAACAACATCAACCAACAAACATCCACATTCATCAAATGCATTCAACAAAATCATCATCATCAAAAACCAATACAAGAAAAACAATAATAAAACAAAAGCATTCATAAGAAATAATTTTATTATTAATAACATATTCAATCAATCATGAAGAAAGAATTATTATCAAGCACAAATCAACAAAAAACAGACATACACATTCATCAACAAAACAAAATCATCACATCAAAACCATCAATACATCACAAACTTCACTAAAAATACAAATACAATACACAACAATCACATCAAACAAATCACAAACCGCAATCATCACATCATCACATGCATCCCTACATCTCACATCATCAATTCATCAATCACAAATCACACACAAACAATCAACAACACAAATCAATCAAAATCACAAAGATCATCAAACATCATTCACAACCAAATCATCCAAACAACAAAAAAACAACACACAATCACAATCATCACACATCAAAAAAAACATCCAAAATCACAAAACAAACAAAACCAGGCACAAAAAAATCATTCAAAAAACATCCTGCACAGCATCAACAACCACACAAAACACAAAACCCAAACACAACAAACAAATCACATCAACATCATCACATTTCAATTCAAAAAAATCAATGCACAGATCAAACATCAACAACACAAACATTTACAACATCAACATTCATCATACCATCACAACACACACAAAACACCACAAGTCCACACACCTGAAACACTCTTTCACCAACACAAGATCACATCAAGCACAAACATCACATCCCATCAACCATCACAAGTCACAAAAACCACCAGCATTACAATCATCACAACACAATCACTCAAAAAACACATCATTCAACATCACAACATCACATCATCCAAAAACAATCACCATCACAAAACATCACACAATCATCAGACTCACCAAAAAACAAAATCAACACATCAAACAATCATGAATCATGTATTTGCAAAATTCTATGTTTCAACGTTCCTATCCAACCCAGAATAATAGTTTTGAAGGGCGGATAATCCCATATAGCGACTTTTCGTCTCGGCACATCCCAACCTTGCGGTTAAGTGACCAGGCTTTTGACACCTCACAGAGACTAGTATCGGGACTCACACTTTTCCATACTAAGCAGGCAGTACTTTGACCTTTTGACTTAGCAGTACTTTGACCTTTTGACTTGTATTTCCCAACACAAAGTTCAAAAGCATATTTGAATTTAACAAAAAGAGATCTTTTATTCACACTTAATATTAACTATTTATGCAATTTGTAACCCTCGACCTTTTAGAAGGCTGCAACATCGGTTGTGAGCCGGCAAGATGCAGCAAACTTTTATCAGTCTCGGATTATTATTCTTACTATGGGCTTTCTTTAGAAGGCTGCAACATCGGTTGTGAGCCGGCAAGATATAGCAAACTTTTATCAGCCCACAGTTTATATTTATTACATTTTTTCATTTTTCATTATCATTTTTTTTTGTTTTTTTTTGTTTTATTATTTTTATTTTTTTTTAATATATGACAAGACGTCTTTTTGAAAAACTCAAGTATAAATTTGAACTAAGGCTAAAGTTTTTGCTATATACTACATAAAAATTATTGATTTAAGTTTAATCTCCAAAAGTAGCACGTATATTAATCAGGTTAAGAGCTTATGGGAGAAAAAGCGACAAATGAGCTCTTAAGATATCCAAATAATCCTTGTTTAGCATCCAACTCATACTTAACACTATCATTTTTCGTTCTTCGCGAATATTCGCGAACGCTAAGTCTAAAAGTTAAGGAACAAGCTAGAGCTCAACACGCTCGATCGAGTCAAAATTTATTCTTATTCTACCCAGCAGGAAAGTCAAAATTGTGACAAAACACTTATTTTATTTTTGAAAATTTTTAAATTTTTTCATTTTTTTTAAATTTTGGTGGTAAAAACGGGATTACGTGAAAACAACAGCTGCAGGCATAATCAAATCGAAGATCCCCCCCATACTAGAATGAAACATTGTCCTCAATGTTTTTACGAAGGGTTTCTACGTAAAATGCTTAAAGATAAATGTTAGTCGATAAGATTTGGATATCGGATTCCTAAATGAAGCTGAGGATTTGAAGCTCTTGTGATCGAAGGACAAAAACCGCGAGCACGAGAGGCTTCAAAATCCGGGCAATCCTGGACAATACAGCACAAAACACAAAACATGGAATAGGAAAGAGGCAAGCCTCCTCACAACAACAAAACACTTATTCATTACTACTAAGCTAGCATACTACTACTACGGATAAACTAGGATAAGCATGGGGTGCCTCCCATGAAGCGCTTATTTTAGGTCACTTAGCTTGACCTAATCCCTGAATCCATACTTGAGCTTGTCAAGGGGGATAAAAGTGG
>BQNB010055137.1:0-39241 GCA_026074375.1 Tanacetum coccineum
TCCTTCCCCTTTTCTTTTCGATTTACTATTTCAATTTCTAATAAAATTAGGATTAGGGTTTTGTGGTGTTTGTGCTTTGCTGTAATGAGAACTTTTTAGGACTCCTTTACCCACCCTAAATTAGACTAGGAGTTTTAAAGGTTTTGAAACGGGTTAAAATGGGTAAAACAGGGGAAACCCTGTTCGTTTTTATAATTGCAGACCAATACGGCGTATCCACCAGCATGGATACGACGTATTGATTAATTTTTACCCAATTTTTAAAACACCAATACGACATATTTAGTAAAATGAATACGGTGTGTTGAGTAAAAAAGATCCTGAAATTATAGACCCATACGCCGTATTGACTAAAATCAATACGGCGTATTGACTTATTGATCCCTATACGGCGTATTCATTTACTTGATACGCCGTATGCACCCTCTAAAACAGAATGTTTAAATTTCTATACTCTTGTGCTTTCCTCGATTGATTTTGCAGATATGGCTCTTCTACCACGTGAGCAGAGACACACGTTTCTTAGATATGAGGGTTTGGAGTACCCCGATACCGATATTGCCAATTTCGAGGAGAGATTAGCCAGGATTCATAGGAGAGAGGTGCACAAGGTACCGGTATTTGATTTTGGGGGATTACCAGATTTGATGGCCGAGGGACTGAGTGGTAGGATGTTGATGGAGCACCGTGATGAGGCCGGTGTTAGTGTGTTCACCAGTAGGGCTTGGAGGAGGATGCTTGACATTAGGGGACCGTTGGTTCACGAGCTTATTTGGGAGTTCTTTAGTACGTTTAGGTTTGGTCAGGCTATTCTTGATTTGGACACCCCTGGGACTCTACAGTTTCAGTTGCGTGGAGCTAGGAGGGGTATGAGCTGGAGGCAGTTCATCCTAGCCTTGGGTTTACACATGTAGGAGGAGATGTAGATGGCTGGGTTTGGTGTTTACTGGGCCGAGAGTGCCAGACAGATCCCCGATAAGGGGGATCTAAGGGATTATTGGATGGGGATCTCATCTGCTGGAGATTTTCTTGGCACAACTTCATCATACACTTTGATTAGAGATTCGATTCTTAGGTTGTGCCATCGGTTGATAACTTGTAGTATTGCTGGGAGAAGTCAGGCACCTGTGAAGGTGACCGTGATGGATTTATTTTATCTGAGAGGGATGGACGTTGGCTCGGTCAACGTTCCTTATTTATTGACTAGGTATTTGAGGTTGTTTGCTGCTGGGAGGAAGAGCGAGGTGCATATTTCTGATGGGCAGTTTGTATCTCGATTGGCCGAGCATTTTGGACTTCTGACTGCTGAGATACTAGGAGGATTGACGGTTATTGCCCCTGAGCTTCCTATTATTGATATGACATAGGTGGTGAGACTACAGATTTGTGCGCAGTTTGATGATACTTGGGCCTAGGTGGCCATAGGACCAGAGAGGCAGCCCGTTGCTGCGGTTGGTGCCCCTGCAGTCGCTGAGTATGCCCTGATTATTGATGAGGGTGGCCAGGCTGATCCGGCACCCGAGCAGGCACCTCAGCATCCACCACCACCATCTCCAACTGCTTCCATAACTATACCTCAGAGGTTAGGGAGATTAGAGGAAGATGTACAGGGACTGCGTAGAGATGTAGGGAGCCTGCGTAGACTTGTGGAGAGATCGATGACCGATCAGGGGAGATTCTCCACGTGGATGATGACATGTATGACGCAGTTGATGGATGCTAGTGGGATGACATATCATGTATTCGATGAGACTTTCCGAGGGAGCTCACCCGCAGCATTCCAGAGACGAACCAGACAGATGACTGGCGAGGCCAGCACCTCCGCAGCACAGCAGGACCCGCAACAACCTAACCCATGATCCCTCATATCCTTACCTTTTATCTATCTGTACATTTGTTATTATTTTTCATATCTTGATGAATTTAACACTAAAACATGTTCTAGCATTTTGTACATATATGTCATGATATGACTTTTCTGTTTGTTTGTGCATGATAAAACAAATCCTGGCAGTAAGTTCAGCAACGTAGCTCATATAACCGAACCAAGCAGGATATTAACAATAAATGCAAGAATGGAGATGATTTCAAACATGTGGAAGCTGAAGAAAAGTCTAACTTAAAGACTTCACTGTAAACAAAAGTGCTTCCCGGGAGACAACCCGGAATGTTATTTAATTTTGTTATCGAGTATGTCTTCCCAGATTTCAATACGGCGTATCCGTTCCACCTCATACGGCGTATTGAATGTTTGGAAGTTATCCGTCTTTACTTTTTATGCACTTTAAAAACATTGTTGTCAGTTTTGCGAATACGCCGTATTCATTAACTTGATACGCCGCCACAGACTAACCCGTATTTAGTTTGTTTTAGTTTAGTTTAAATTAACCATAGGAACAAAGATAGGAATGCACTTGTTTTTCTTATATTTTACGCAGAACCTCGTGAAGGAAATATCGACGAATATTGTTGGAGAATTTACGAATCTGGAAATCTTGAAGTGTTGGAGTCTTGAAACCTCAAGACGGCTGTTCAACATAAAATCTTGCTCATAAACGCAAATTAGAGAATCTACCGAGCAAAAATCTAGGGAGTTTCTCATTCTAATTCTTTTTAAATTCTTGTATTTTTAATGTTTTAAATATACAACGAGGACGTTGTATAATTCAAGTGGAGGGATGAGAATTATAATGACCACTTGTCCTATTTTTCACAATAAAAAGCTTAAATTATGCTAAATTTAATTTTTTTTCAAGCATACTTTTGTGAAATTACATGTTAAATAACCCGCACACAATAACCCTTGTTAGATATTGTGAGGATTTAACCTTTCCATTTCCAAATGTTTACCCAAATTCCACACAATGAATTATGAGCCAATTTTTGCAAGTACACAGTCTAATGGTTTTGTAGGTACAAAAGCAAGTGATAATGCAGGTCAAGCTAGAAAGGAGACAGAACCTGTCAAAGATTATATTTTGCTACCATTATGGACTGCTGATCCACCATATTCCCAAGATCCAAAGAGTTCTCATGATGATGGATCCAAACCTTCAAATGATGATGGAAAGAAGGTTGATGAAGATCCAAGAAAATAAAGTGAATGTAATGGATCCAAACACTGTTAATGTTGCTGGCATAAATGAGGTTAATGCTGTTGGTGGAAAAATAAGCATTGAACTTCCATTTGATCCAAATATGCCTGCTTTGGAAGATTATAGCATATTTGACTTCTCAAGAGATGACGAAGATGATGGTGCAGAGGCTGACATGAACAATTTGGATACAACAATCCAAGTCATTTCTATTCCAACTACAAGAATTCATAAAGATCATCCTGTTGATCAAGTCATTGGAGATTTGCAATCAGCTACATAAACAAGAAAGATGTCAAAGAATTTGAAGGAACATGGGTTTGTTAGTACTATTCAACAAAGAACAAACCATGAAGACCTTTAAAACTGCTTGTTTGCTTGCTTTTTATCACAGGAAGAACCTAAAAAGGTAATTCATGCATTGAAGGATCCAAGCTGGATAGAGGCTATGTAGGAAGAGCTTCTACAATTCAAGTTATAAGAAGTTTGGACTTTATTGGATTTACCAAATGGAAAAAGGGCTATAGGCTCTAAATGGGTTTTCAGGAATAAAAAGGATAAAAGGGGAATTGTGATAAGAAATAAAGCAAGATTGGTTGCTCAAGGGTACACACAAGAAAAAGGGATTGACTATGATAAAGTCTTTGCCCCTGTTGCAAGAATTGAAGCAATTAGGCTATTTTTAGCTTTTGCTTCATTTAAAGATTTTATGTTGTATCAAATGGATGTAAAAAGTGTTTTTCTCTATAAGAAGATTGAAGAAGAGGTGTATGTATGTCAACCACCAGGATTTAAAGATCCAGACTTTCCTGATAATGAATACAAGGTTGAAAAAGCATTGTATGGACTACATCAAGCTCCTAGAGCTTGGTATGAAACATTGTCAACGTATCTGTTAGACAATGGGTTTCAAAGAGGGAAAATTAACAAGACCTTGTTCATCAAAAGGTACAAAGGTGATATTTTACTGGTCCAAGTTTATGTGGATGATATCATCTTTGGTTTAACAAAGCTGGAGCTATGCATTGCATTTGAGAAGTTGATGCATGAGAAATTTTAGATGAGTTCTATAGGAGAACTTACATTCTTCTTGGGATTACAAGTGAAGCAGAAGAATGATGGCATATTTATTAGTCAAGATAAATATGTTGATGAAAATTTAAAGAAATTTGGGTTTACAGAAGTCAAGACTGCAAGCACACCAATGTAAACTCAAAACCCTCTGCTCAAGGATGAAGATGGTGAAGAAGTGAATGTTCATATGTATAAGTCAATGATTGGTTCATTGATGTATCTTACATCTTCAAGACCTGACATCATGTTTGCATCGTGTGCCTGTGCTAGAAACCAAGTTAATCCAAAAGTTTCACATCTTCATGCTGTAAAAAGGATTTTTAGGTACTTAAAAGGTCAACCAAAATTGGGCCTTTGGTATCCAAAAGATTCTCCTTTTGATTTGGTAGCATACACTGATAGTGATTATGCTAGAGTAAGCGTGGATAGAAAGTCTACAACAGGAGGTTGTCAATTCCTTGGATGTAGATTAATATCATGGCAGTGCAAGAAACAGACAGTGGTTGCAAATTCCAAAGCAGAAGCTGAGTATGTGGCTGCTTCAAGTTGCTGTAGACAAGTGCTTTGGATTCTGAATCAACTACTTGATTATGGGTATAATTTTATGCATACCAAGATCTTTATTGACAATAACAATACTATTTGCATAATTAAAAATCCTGTTTTTCATTAAAAAACAAAGCATATAGAGATCAGACATCATTTTATTAGAGATTGCAATGAAAAAAAATTGATTCAAATGGTCAAAATCCATACTGACAAGAATGTTGCAAATTTTCTTACAAAAGCTTTTGATGTATATAGATTTCAATATTTGATTGTTAGTATTGGAATGATGAATCTTTAAAGTCTTTTATCTCTTTATGTTTTTGTAAAGTTTTGTATGAATTAGTACTGTTATTCATGTCATTAAAAGTTTCTATTGTTAAGTATAATTAGTACTGCTGGTTATACTTAATACTGCTGAGTTACAACTGTTATTTATAGTTAATACTGCTAGGTATAATTAATACTATGATAATTGTGAAAATTGCTATGGCTTGTGTTTTCTTGGTTTTTGGACTAACATTTTGCATGAAAAGCAAAGAAAAGTGTTAAATTGATGATGGAAAAGCTATTTAGAATGGAATTAGAGTTAATGTCGGTGACTCAAAGTTAATGCTGCTAGGCATAACTTACTACTGTTGGGTTACTACTGCTGGGTGAAAGTTAATGTTGTTAAGGGTATTTTCATAAATACTTTGATTAAGGGTTTCAATCGATCCTTTAATCATTTTACTCTTTCAAATACTCTCTAACTACAAACCCTAACTCAATTTTATCACCTATTATCAAAACCCAACACAAATGGCGAATCTAAAGTTTGCGGATACTCATAACATGGTCGCATTTTTGTCTAAACCCGAAGAGAGTGATGGGTTTGAACAAATTATGGATTTTTTGAATGCACACCCTATAAAATATGCACTAACTGTTAATCCTACAATATATATTTCTTGTATCGAACAGTTCTGGTCTACTGTCAAGGCCAAAACTATCAATGGGGAAGTATAGTTACATGCCCTAGTAGATGGCAAGAGGATAATCATCACTGAATCAACTGTTAGAAGATATCTTCAATTAGAAGATGCAGAAGGTGTTGATTGTCTACCAAATTCTACCATCTTTGAAAAACTTACACTAATGGGGTATGAGAAAATTTCACAAAAGCTAACTTTCTATAAGCCATTCTTTTCCTCACAATGGAAATTTCTGATTCATACTATTCTACAATGTCTAAGTTCAAAGACTACTGTATGGAATGAGTTTAGTAGTACTATGGAATCTGCAATTATCTATTTGGCTACAAATCAGAAGTTTAACTTTTCAGAATACATTTTTGAAAGTATGATTAGAAACTTGGATAATTTGTCTAGCAAATTTTTGATGTATCCAAGGTTTGTACAAGTGTTTTTGGAACAACAACTTGATGATCTGTCAACTCATAAGAGAATTTATGTTGCACCTTCTCACACTAAAAATATTTTTTCAATTATAAGAAGGGTAGGAAAAGGTTTTTCTGGTAGAGTAACACCTTTATTTCCAACAATGGTGGTACAAAACCAATCAAAATTGGGTGAAGATTCAGCAAATCCAACTGATCCCCATCACACACCCACCATTATTCAATCATCAACTCAACCTCAAAAGACACAAAAACCTAGGAAGCCTAAAAGAAAGGACACTCAGACAACTACAACAACACCTACAACAATAATACTTGTACCAAAACCTCCACAGAATAAAGGCAAATGATTTTGATTGAAGGCCTATGTGGGATCAAGTAAAGTCGATGAAAGGAGGCTTGAACTTATGCTGCTTGATGAAGACTTGCCTTCAAGCTTACAGTGAAGAAGAAGAGGAAGAAAAGGCTTGCCAGAGAAAAAAGCTCAACAAATTAAATAAAGCAACATAGCTAGGGATGATGTTTCAAGGCTAACAGGTTGAGCTGATTTATTATTTGGCTTATAAGACTGCAAGCTTCAAGAGCAAAGAAGAATTGATGATGAAGAAAGGCATGATTATTTGTACAATTCTTTAGAGCAAAGAGAAAAAACATTTTTGCAGCTAAGCGAGCAGAAGAGAAGGGAACAGGCCACAACAAGAGCTCAACAAAAGGATTTTCATGATGTACTTATCTGAAAAACATGGAAGGATGGAAGCCCAAAAGTCTGAAGAACAAGTCTTTTGCAAATATTTAAGAATTGTTTAAAAAAGCAATGAAAAGGGTGAATACCTTTGTTGACTATAGGATGAAGTTGATGAAGAGGAGTTTTAAGAAGGCAAAAAAACAAAGCGGAAGAAGAATTAAAGAAAGCTAAAGCAGAAGTGACAGAAGGTAGTTCTAAGAGAGCAGGAGAAGAGTTGGAACAAGAAAGTATTAAGAAGTAGAAGGTGGATGAGGATAAAGAAATAGCAGAGCTTTAAATTCTAATAGAAGTCATTCCAGATGAAGAAGAGGTAGCAATTGATGCTGTAGCTTTAGCTACTAAGCCTTCAACTATTGTTGATTGAAAGATCTACAAAGAAGGAAAGAAAATCTATTATCAAATAATAAGAGCTGATGGAAAGTCACAAATGTACAGAGTCTTTATTCAAATGCTTAAAAGTTTTAGCAGGGAAGACTTGGAAGATTTGTACAAGGTAAAAGCTATAATGGATTCAACAAGGACCAGTGGAAGACTTAGATTTAATTTTATATAGAGATTTGAAGACAATGTCTGAACCACATGTTGAAGATCAAGTATGGAAGAATCAAGATGATTACAATATGTTGGATTGGAAGTTATATGATTCCTGTGGAGTTCATTCATTAAGGATGCAACATGTGTACATTCATAGGTTGGTAGAGAAGAGTTATACCTTACACCATCTATAATTACTGAATGTTGAACAAGAAGCTTCAAGTTGATTATTTAAATGAAATGGCATATCAGCTTCTTAAACTTCTCACAAAAAGCTATAAAATTAATAAAGTGTTTGGAAGCATCCTCCTAGTGATTAATGAAGCTTTCAATGAAGAAACTTGAGATTTTGAAGAAGAATATCAAGTTTGATCTTAGAGTTACTGCTGCTCAAGTTTGTGTTACCGCTGCTAAGCTAAAGTTAGTGATGTTTATTAACTTTAATGAAAAATATGCTAAGTAGTTAGTGCTGCCAGTATAAAGTTGTACTGTAGTTTCACAGTACTTCTATTAGTATATATTAGTTTCTGCTAGTATAAAGTTAGTGCTGCTAGTGTAAAGTTAGTACTGCTGGTGAAGATTGAAGAAAATATTCTAAGTAGTTACTACTGCTTGTGCTCAGTTAATGCTGCTGGTGTATAAGTTACTACTGCTTAAGGATTAAGACTGCCGAAAGAGTTTCTACTGTCAAAGAAAGAATAAAGACATAAGAAAGGATAAAGATTGTTTGGAGATCAGATTATTACGTGATATTATTAGTTATTTATAGAATAGATATAGAGAATATCTCTAAGTCATTAGGAATATATTGTAAATCGACTAAGGACATCTTGGTGTATAAAAAGGAGGGCCTAATGGATACGAGTTTAATATGTTGTTTACGATTTGATAAGTGATATTCATAGCTTTAAGGTTTTGTAACCCTAATACTAGGAGAGTATTCGTATTATTCTTAATAATACTGGAGCTTTTATTGTTTGTTGAATTGTGATCTTGTGTTACTATTTCATTAAGAATTCTTCTAATATTAAATATTAGATTTCGCATAATCTTTAATACATTTAACAAAGTTTCTACTATAGTTGTGTTAGATTTATCTAATATAACTAAACCTTAAACAAGCTTAAGGAATTCAATCTATTAAAGTGGGATCCAACAAGAGGTATCCTACAACTGGGACAACGTTGACGAGAAAGGGTTACGAAACAATTAACACAAAGAAAAGATAGACTACGAGAAAGCTAATATACATAATTAAAGTCTCACTTGAAAGGATTCAAGCGAGTAGAACTAAGTTAAACTATGATTAAAACCTAATTATTCCCTATGCAGCAGCGCCAAAAACTTGATGCGGTCGTCGTAGGACTTTAACAAGACGTTTTACAACTCCCTAGGCAGAGTACCTAACCGTTATAGTAGTAGTATAGGCAAGACTCGGGGGTTGTTATTTTTCTCTAGTAGAATAGGTTGGGAAGGCTTGATCACGGTCCAACAGAATTCTAGGGGTTGAGAGAATATTATTTTTGTGTTTTTATATTTTATAGAAAGCAAGTAAATCTATGGTTTGAAAGGTTGGTTTGTTTAACTATTAACTAAACTAATATCAAATCTATGGTGATAAAACTTTATGGATAATTAAATGTATTTACTTAATCATGCATTACTTATCAGATTGCTTCTCCTAATCTTGTTGCCTTGTCACACTTGTGATGATTTGTGTAAGTATTTCCTAGGTCATGAACGGATTACACGAACCCGCCGTCTATTTAATATTCCGTTAAGGCAACGCACAAGTAAGGTAGTATGAAGACTATTACAAGGCCCCTAAGAGTATATTAAATGCGTGTGAAATATCTTAAGAGGGATCAACCATATAAGGGGGTAAGGTAGTATGAAGACTGTTACCCGATGGTATCCTTTCTACGCACTCGCGTTTCCCTAGACGTGTCAACAACGATACAGACAAAAGCTGGTTTTCTAAAGCCTAACGCGCACATTCATCAACAAGAAGCAACAGTAATAGGATCTACAATCTGACTTTCATGCAATCATAAGCAAATACAAAGGAGGGTTTAGCCTAGCATGTTAAGGATAAAGCAAGCAAATAGATTAATCACACAACACATAGACATATTAAATGATTAATAAATAACACTCTTACTTGATTAAAACATGGGTAGAAGGTAGTTATAATAGGGTTTTAAGGCCCTAAAAACTACCTCTAAAGCTGCTACAAAGACTAGGGTTCGTCTCCCAAAAGTTATACAAAGTTACACAACTTAAACCTAAAAATCGTTTGTATATATCAGTGATTCCTGTGACGGCATTCGTTGAAGGACCTGGCGCCGTCTCTACGTGGATGATTCTAGATCCTCTTTAAGTTAGCCACTTCATGACGCCGTCACTAGATCTTTGACGCCGACACTGGATAGATCACGACGGCGTCGCTTTATGCCTGCGACGTCGTCTCCACGCTCTGTGAACAATACTTCTTCACAGATTTGGTATAGGTCCGTAATCTTGTCCGTTTCTTCCCCAAATGAGCCCAAGTTACCTGTATTTCCTCCAAATGTCATCCAAGTGCTAAAAACCTAAAAACAAACGATTAAGCACATAATCTGGGCATATTTGCATGATTTAGGGTGTTAAATGACCTCAAAATAGTGTATAAAATGACACCTCATTAAGGAGCAAAGGTTTCATCATAGTATATGCCTTCTTGCTGATTGTAGCCTTGAGCTACAAGTCTTGCCTTGTTTTTTTATGACAATTCCAGTTTCATCTCTTCTTTTCTTGAATACCCATTTTGAGCCAATTATGGTTTTACCATAAGGTGCAGGAACTAATGTCCAAACTTTGTTTCTGGAAAATTGGTTTAGTTCCTCTTTCATGGTATTGATGACATCAAATAACGTCACTTTTATAGCATCATTTATCCCATGTAAATAACCCATTTTGCATAATTATTACAAGAATTGTTACTTAATCATTTATATTTGAGATTTGTAGTAATTATGGAGTACTTTGTGAAGATTAGCTAAAAGGCACGCATTTTGGAGCTTAAATAAAGAGTTCGAGAAAGTCTATTGATTTTGATAGACTAATACGTCACTCTTTCTTCTAGAACCTATAGACGTATCCAAGGCTTTGAGAGGAATTTATAAGCCCTTTGCCTGACTTTGAAGAATACGTCATATCCACATCAACGATACACTGTATATAATACTTTGGTCAACGAAGAACAACTAACTGGTTTTACATCAATACGCCGTATCCATCAAGAAGATACGGCGTATCCGTGCCTGCTCTTCTCAAGAAACCATGAAGATCAAAGACCTATATGCTGTATCCAAGAGCCTCTATACGCCGTATCCAAGGTTTATTATACACGAAGATTCTAAAAGATATTAAACGTGGTCCTTACTCCAAGAAATCCCCAATACGCCGTATTTAGGGATGAGCATTTCGACCTGAATCCCAAAACCAAACCGGAACCAAACCGGAACCATACCGGTACCGTACCAAAACGGTACTGATTCCTGGTATACGGTACGGTAACGGGACTATGAAATAAGGTGAAAAAAATCAGCACCTCTCAAAACGGGTACGGGACTAATGCGGGAAATCTCGATTTGGTACCGAATACAAATGTCTTTTTTTTAACTAGTCTACTGCAATTTGTATATGGTACGTAGGAAAAAAGGGTTTGTTTTGTTTTCTATAACAACTACTGCCTTCTCATAAACCCTCTCAAAATCAAACCCATAACATATCATCAATCATTAGAATCATAAATTTTGCATTCATAATTCATCTCAACCATCATCATCACTAGAAGAGGTAAGTACATTCATTTTTTTGTTTTGATTGGATTTATTAACGTCAAAAATCTGATCATAGATACCCATTATTAGTATAGTTTTTTGTAACTGATTTGCTTATTTTTTGCTACTTACTTGAACGTCATCACTCATCAGTATACCTTTTCTTTATTTTTTGCTTCCTTGGTTCATTAATATGTATTAAGATAATCAATAGAGTAATAGATTGAAATTTTTTTGTTTTTGTCTATGTTACTAATCAAAGTGGGTGGCTACTCACTTCGCAATACCCAAAGACTGAACTTTTTTGTTATTTTTATGTTACTAATCATAAGTGGGCTACTCACATCGACAATTACCAAGTTTCATCAATTAATGTTAGCTTATGATTAGTTTCTAATTGGTGTATAATGTTTTTGTGTAGGAAATTTTGAAACCAAGATTGTGCTAAACTGAAACCAAACCACAAGTCTACAATGAACAAAAGAAAACAAAACCTACAAATCGGTATAAATAATAAAGTTTTAATACACTTTAGCAAAAACCAAGAAGAACCGGATAGGTACCGATTTCCCGATACTGGTACCGGTACCGGTACCCGAATCCCGTTCAGTACGGTACCAGTACCCCCTTTTCGTACTCGGGAAAAAATAGGTAGCATCAATTCGGTACGCGTTCGGTATCGGTTTGGTTACCCGTTGCTCTCCCTAGTCGTATCCCACATCGCCCGATACGACGTATCGACCTGTTTCCAGACTCTATAAATACAAAATCCTAAACTCAGTTTTATGTATGCAAGTGAAGCCCTAAATCACCATGTCGACCAAGAGGCGAATAGAGGAGCATAGAAGGTCAGAAAAGTGGTAAAGGAATATCAAATCCGTTAATGGCTGGTAGTTTGCCAAAAACTACAAAGCCAACTTAGTTGGATTTGCTGTGTTGCTGATAAAGAACGGAAGGTTAAAGAAAATCAAGGTTGTAGAGTTGATACTGATCAAGTTCATCAAAATGGAGATTTGAAGAATAGAAGTGTTTAGATACATCCTCCTGGTCTATAAGATGTTTACAATAAAGAAACATGAAGTTAAACAAGTTTAACAATCATGTTTAGGGGAGGATTGTTGGGAATTATGCATTCCTGACTTAGTACCGTTAGTTATATTAGTTAGTACCGCTAGTTGTAATTTGTACTGACAATACAAAATGTTAGTACTGATCAGATGGTTAGTATCGTTAGTATAAAATAGTTAGTACCGTTTATGAGATATGCATGAGATATCTTAGGAAAGGATATGCATGATCTTTGTACGCGTTTCGTAAAGCCCATTAGGGTTTCCTTAGTCTATAAAAGGAACCCTAGGCATAGTTAGTAGATATAGTTCTAAACAGATCAATAGAGGTCGATTAGCAATCATAGTTTTATAAACTGTAACCTAGGCAGATTCAAGTTATAATATGAAGTTCTTTTATTATTCTTAATACTGTTCTTCTTAGCATTATTGATTAGTTTCCGCATAATCAAGTGTTCAAATCAGTGTTTCATTATTGTTGCTTTGGAATTATCTAAAGTAACAAACCCTTTACAAGCTAAAGGTTCAAAATCTATTCAGTAAGGGATCCTACATATCTCACTGAGGTAATCCTATTTTTCAAAACAATCAAAGAACATTTTAAGGGAATTCAAACAGATCTCGTCAACGAAATTAAAGAAATGAAAGAAGTTTTTGATCAAATGGCGGCTGAGGTGGACCAACATGTTGTTGATAAAAAGTGCGATGAATTGAGAGGAAAAATCTTCTCATTGAGAATGAGAACCTAATTGATGCATGCTTGTCCAAAGATGTATTTTATACTGCAACAGACTATGTGCTTAATGTATCTTGATTTTCTGACATGCATGATGCTTACACTGCTGCACAAAAACGTATTGCTGAACTTGAAGCTGAAAATTCTAATTTGACACAAAAGATTCAAAAGATGATCATGATGAGATGATAAAACATTTTCCAAACTTGAGGTGGAACACTTAAATTTGCAATTGAAGTATCAACATCTTAAGAAACGTTTTGGAAACAAAAAATCAGTAACATCTTCGGATGCTCCTGCATTTTAGTCCGTTTTTAAAATTAGACACCTAAAAGAACAGCTTCAAGGAAGGGGCAATATAATTCGAGAACTGAAAGCGAAAATTTCTCGCTTGCAACAGGAACATAGTGAAGCAGAACCCATTCTTGACTTTAAGGCCTTAGATTCTCAGAATAAATATTTAAATGCAAAAGTCAATGCCCTTCATGATCAAAATGAGCGTTTTAGGGTAGAAACGCAAAAGTTAAGCAGCATTACAAGGAATTGTATGATTCAATCAAGCTAACGCGTGCTAAAACCATTGAAAAGACAACTTCATTATTAACTAAAATTGAGACCCTGAAGGCTCAAATAAAAGGGAAAACGAAATGCATCACTATGCCTGATCCTGTGAAACCAAAAGTTCTTGCCCCTCGTATGTATATTATCTGTTAATACAAATATTCGTGCAAAAACGATATTTATTATTTTAATGATCCTTCATGTTTTGCATAATACAAAATATATTGTAATACTTACGTAAATGTGTACCGTAAACAATGGTTATTTGTCGAAGTTTTTTTTGACGCCGACAAATCACTTAGTATGTATATGACATTATTAACATAGTTATTGATAAAGAAAAATATTATCAGTTGTATAAATCTATTCTAATCTACTGATTTAAGTAACACTGATTAATTATAAGCTAGTTATATTAATCATGTAAGATAAAATAAGATTAACATAAGTGGAAACAATCTTTCCAAATCTAAAAAATCTTTCTTTATTGGTGATAAGAAATAATTTTCTTCTAGAAGAATCTATTAAACTAGTTTTAATAAGGTACAAAACAATATTTTGTGAAGTATGATTTGGGTGTTATTACAAAATGACAATTTTTTGTCCCAGCTACACTTACGGATCACCTAAAAGCCTGGGACGGATCCAGGAGATGGGGATCCGTGGGGTTTGCACGTCTTAGTTCACCCTGGGACAGTTCTTGAATCTTAAAAGTGTTGCTATAAATACCAACCTCACTCTTATATTTTTAAACAACTCTTGACAAAATTTTTCCTTACATATTATTTTATTTGTATATACTATTTGTTCATTTATACTTGTTTACATAATCCATTAACAAAGTGATCAACTCATTCCACTCTTTAGTGAAGAACACTAACGAAGACGTCAAGCTTCAAGTGTTAATAGTTTAGTTGTGTCATCACGGTTGTGATAATCATTTTTTCTTGTAATTCTTCTGTTAGTATGTTGTGTGTATCATATGTGTATGATAGGTTAGTATTTAGGACTCAAAATACATAGTGAAGTTTAGGTTGGTTCTACCTCAAAGTAGGACTCGGTATTTAGCTTTGTACCGGAAAAAGTGTAAGTGGCGTTGTACGGTTTTTTCCACTTAAAGGGGGCTTTTAACATAGTGAAGAGAACTCTCGAGTTGTGTACTCGGGGAGTGGAGTAGGACGAAGAAGAGCTTCGTAGTCAAACAACTATAAATCATTATTTCATCAGTTTGATCTTTCTTATCTTTACTTGCTTATATTTTGTAGTTTGTTTATTTACTTATTGCATCGCTATCATATACACTTGTGTATATATTTCTTGAATTCACATAAGTCGACAATCTAAATTTTAATTTTTAAATGGTAAAAACTATTCAATCCCCCTTCTAGTTTCCACAATTGGTATTAGAGCCAGGTTACCCAAGATCTTTAACGTATATTGTACATTAAAGCTTGAATCGATCTATGGTTTCGAATAAATATCTAGAATGGCAATCTATGCAAAGACCACCTCTTTTTGAAAGTGATCATTTTATTTATTAGAAAAATAGATTTGGAACTTATATGAAAGCAAAAGATTTAGATCTTTGGCATATTATCTTGAATGGTGATTTTCCGCCAGTTGCTAGTAACAAAGAAACCCAAGTTTTGGAAACGGTTCCTTTTGAACAACAAGATGATGATCTTAAAAAGAAACTTGCTTAAAATAATGAAGCTAAAATGGTTCTTTACAATGCTTTAACTAAAAAAGAATACGAAAGAATTTTTATGTGTAAAACGGCTAAAGATATTTGGCAATCGTTGTTAATCACACATTAAGGCTAATTAGCCCAAGTAATGGATAATAAATTATCTTCTTGTTCAACAATATGAAAAATTTACTATCCTTGAAGAAGAATCTATTGATAGCGGTTTTACTAGATTTAACACTATTATTACTAGTCTTAAAGCTCTTGATGAAGGTTTCTCTAGCAAGAACTATGTTAGGAAGTTTCTTAAGGCTCTACATCCTAAATGGAGAGCAAAGAATCGAAATATTTGTCATCACTAGCTCTAGACGAGCTTATCGGCAATCTAAAAGTACATGAAGTTGTCATGGAAAAAGATTTTGAAATTTATAAAGGCAAAAAAGAACGAATTAAGTCCATCGCTGTAAAAGCTAAGAAAGAGTCTAGTGATGATGAAACTTTGACATCCGGAAGCGATGATGAAGAATATGATATGGCCGTAAGGAACTTTAAAAAGTTCTTTAGAAGAAAGGGTAAATTTGTTCAAGCAAACCAAGAGGAAGGAAAGTAGTCATTATTCTGACAAAGAGATGAGAAGAAAGGAAAGAGTGACCAGACATGTTTTAGATGCGGTGATCCAAGTCATCTCATTGGTGATTGTCCAAAAACATCTCGCAACAACGATCAAAAGGCTTTCATTGGAGGTTCTTGGAGCGATAGCGAGAATGACGCTGAAGACAAAACCAATGACGAAACTTGTCTCATGGCTCAATCATCAAATGAGGTAACTCTTGACTCTTCTTGCTATAGTGATAATGCATCTTCTCTTGATAATGATAATATGCAAATTGAATATGATAGCTTATGTGAAATTAGCTTAAAAATCATTAACAAGAATAAAATTTTAAAAACTAAAAGAGATATTTTTGAAAAAGAAATTTTAGAATTAAACAAGAAAATTAAGAAACTTAAGAGAAGCAAAGAAATTAAAATGGCGTGTAAGTCGTGTAATGAACTTAAATTGGAAAACGCCAAACTTAAAGAAACTCAAGTTAAGTTTGTTAAATTTGATAAAAGTGCTAATTCACTAAGAGAAATGTTAAACAATCAGAAGTTACCTAGTTGCAAAATAGGTCTAGGATTTGATAGCGATAAAGCGTCAACAAGCGAAACTAAAACCATGAGTTTTGTTGGATCGTCCGCTGAAAAAGTGACAGACAGATACACCATTAAAGGGCACGGATCCACCTTACCTGGATCCGTGAGTCGCAAAGATAGCGAAAAAGGGACAAAATATGTTGTTAGTCCACCTATGTCCTCTAGATCGGATTTTGTTATTACTAGGAAGAAACTAATACATAATAGCATTGATGAGTCAAAGAAACCGTCTTTAAAACCATCACTTAAAAGCGGTATAGGTTATGTCAAAACCGAGTCTAGATCGAAAACACCTCCACCTAGGAGAAACATTTCTTCTCAACCAAGATACAACACACCTCAATCTAGGAGAGAAATTCTTAGCAACCAACTTTTATCATACTTCTATTCTATGAATTTGGAATCAACCAACAAAATCAAGGCTTTGTACATATGGGAAATTGTATCCCATTTCAATATCCCAATCAATTGCAACAAATGCAAGGGATATACAACACTAACACTTTCGGACCCATGAGATATTGGGGACCAGACACTTGAATTTGTTTTTGTTGAAATAGGTATGCTTGAGAACCCTATTGATTTTGGAAAGATGAGTGGATCAAAGATAGTGGTTGCTCCAAACATATGACCGGTAACAAGAGTTTATTCTCTACCTACAAAGCATACGACGGAGGTAATGTTGTTTCTGGAAGTAACTTAAAAGGAAAGATCATAAGCAAAGGAACGATCTCTAATGAATCTCTCACTATATCTAATGTAGAACACGTAGATAACTTAGCATTCAATTTACTTAGTGTCGGTCAAATTTGTGACAATAAATGTCAAGTATTATTTCCCCCGAAGGATGGTTTATTCTAGTGGTGAAATAAATTACAAAGATGGTAAAATTATAGGAAACATGATTAGGAAAAATGGTTTGTACGTAATGAAATTAGGAAATAAGTCTCAAGACAAACTATGTCTCGCCACAGTAGTGGATAACTCTACCTTATGGCATAGAAGACTTGGTCACGCAAATATGCATTTAATTCAATCGTTGTCATCTAAAGAATTAGTTAGAAACTTACCTAAACTAAAATATGATAAACATTTTTGTGATGCTTGTAAAATTGGGAAGCAAGCTCATACAAGTCATAAAGCTAAAAATATGGTTTCCACTAAAAGATGTTTAGAACTATTACATATGGACTTGTTTGGTCCATTGGCAATTAAAAGCTATGGAGGTAATTTATACACCTTAGTTGTAGTAGATGATTATTCTAGGTATACATGGACTAGATTTCTAAAGACTAAAAATGAAGCCTTTGAGAAGTTTGAAATATTAAGTAACAAAATTCAAAACCAACTAGGCAGTTCTATAATAGCCATTAGAACGGATCATGGTCAGGAATTTGATAATGAAGTACAATTCAGAGCTTATTGTGATGCACTAGGCATTACTCATAACTTCTCGGCTCCACGTACTCCACAATCAAATGGGGTAGTAGAAAGAAAAAATAGGACCTTACAAGAGATGTCTAGGACCATGCTTAATGAACAATCCATTCCACAAAAGTTTTGGTGTAATGCCGTTGATACGTCAACTTATATATTAAACAGAATATTAATTCGACCAATACTAGGAAAAACTCCTTATGAAATATTTAAAGGTAGAACACCTTCTTTGGAATATTTTAAAGTATTTGGAAGCAAGTGCTTCATCTTGAATACTAAAGACCATCTAACTAATTTTGACCCAAAGTCATACGAATGTGTTTTTCTAAGATATTCTCAAAATAGCAAAGCTTATGTGGTATTAAATAAACACCCAATGAAAGTCGAAGAATCACTCAACGTGTCATTCGATGAAAGTCCTCCTCTTACCAAATTATCACCATTGGTTGATGATGATGTTGGTGAAGAAGAAGCATTAGAAGAATTCCAAAATAGTTAAATTACTAATAATGAAGAAGATGACGTCGATAGGAGTTGATGATAATCGTTGAACATTAAGGATTCAAAATCAATTCTCTAATATCTAGTTATTGGGAAATCTTAATTAAAGAACCTTAAGATCTCTAGGCCCACAAAATTCTTAGTAATTTTTTTGTTTTTGTATCTAAATAGAACCAAAATGTCAATGAAGCATTAAAAGATAAAAGTTAGGTTGATAGCTATGAAGAGAAGCTAAATCAGTTCGTAGTAATGGAAGTTGGGAATTAGTCTCTTTACCTCATAAGGTCAAAACCCGTCATTGGAACAAAATATGGGGTCTTTTAGAAACAAATTAGATGAAAATTGTATTGTATCCTATAAACAAGGCTAGGATTTGGTGTAGCACACTTAGGTTATAATCGTCAGAAGGTATAAATTACGTATGAAACATATGCTTCCGGTAGCTTTGTTAGTTAGTCAATTAGAATATCTTGTGTTGATTATATTTGTTTAAATTATTTTAAATTATATCAAAATGGATGTAAAAAGTGAATTTTTTCCTAAACGGTTTTATAAACGAAGAGGTTTATGTTGCTAACCTTTGGGGTTTATTGATTTTTCATAAAACCCCATAAACTTGTTTATAAAATAAGAGGCTTTTTATTGTCTTAAGCATGCTCGCTAAAGCTTGTATGATAGACTAAAGGCATTTTTGATAATAACAGAGTACTCAATGGGAACTAATGGTCAATATCACACTTTTTATAAGAAATCAAAGTCACATACTTATGATTGTTCAAATATATGTCGACTGACAATTTATCTTTGGTCACATGTAAAAACTTGTGTGATGATTTTGCGAAAATTATACACAACGAGTTTGAAATGAGTATGATGGGCGAGTTGAACTTCTTCTTGGGTCTTTAAATCAAACAAATGAAAGACGGAATATTTTTCAATCAATCCAAGTACATCAAAGAGATGTTATAGAAGTTTGGATTGGAGGATCCCAAAACCAACTAAGACTTGATGTCAACAGAGATCTCAAGCTCAACAAGGACGATGGAAGCAGACTCGTGGATAGCTTCTAAATATTAAGGTATGTTGTAGTTTACTTTTAATTTTAACTGCCAAGTAGGCTCCTGATATTATGTTTAGTGTTTGCTTATGTGCGTGTTCTTCAAGAGAATCCTAAAGACTACACATTTAGAGCATAATATATGCGTTTATATTTTAGGTATATTAGAGGAACTAGTTACTTAGGATTATGGTATCCGAAAGGAACCGGAATAGAAACTATAGTTTATGCCGACACCGACCACGCGGGCGATTACGTTGATCGCAAAAGCACTAGTGGCGTTTGTATGTTCATGGGATGTTGTTTAACATCTTGGTTCTCTAAGAAACAAACGGCCCTTGCTATCTCTACGACCGAAGCCGAATACGTCTCCGCCGGAAAGGCATGTCAACAAGCACTATGGATGAAACAAGCTCTCATCGACTACGGCATACGCCTCGATGACGTTCCAATTATGTGCGACAATAAAGGCGCTATTGACTTAAGTAAAAACCCCGTACAACACTCTATAACTAAACATATAGAAATACGTCACCACTTTCTACGTGATAATGTCCAAAAGGGCAATATTTCTATCAAGAAAGTTGCATCCGAGGATAATATAGCTGATATATTTACTAAGCCTTTAAAACGTAAAGTATTTAATTACTTAAGATTAGGATTAGGAATGATGGAACTTATCATGGATAGTGATTCTCCACCATCTCAAAAATAATGGTAAGCGGAAATTTAATGAAGCAATTAATCATTATTCAAAAGATGTTAATTCTCATTACAAATTCCAATTATAAAACTTTCGATCGTAAACATAATCGAGATTAGAATTTTATTAGTTTAAGAAAATATTAATAAAATGACCATAGATATTGTCAAAATCTACCTGTATGGTCAATACATGAAAATTATTAAATTCATTGAAAAGGACGAAAAGAACAATCATCGAATTACAACTCATACTTGTGTTGACGATGTTTTGTTGATTCCAAATGTTCACAAATAATTGTGTTATTAGTAATGGTCAAACTTATGCTAAAAGATAACACATTCCTAGTAGTATCGACTACGTTGAAATTCCATCGGGAAATTCACAACAAGTTGCACGATTTGTTCAAAACTTGGACGTCGACTCCGAAAATTATATCACATACTCCTAATAGTATATATAACATACTTCAATTGCCAAAAACACTACACCATATCTCAATTTGCCTAAAAATCAACTCTGTCTGTTTTTATGGACACTTGCGGATCACGGATCCACCAATACGGAGATCCGTATGTGGTTTAGGTAGATCCATGTGTCACAGATCGCGGGTAAATAACTGATTTTAAACAAATTAGGACCACAACAAGTATTAAACAAACACACCTACAAACTCATACTCTAAAACCCTCAATCAAACATAAATCAAATCGGCAATTGGAGCAAATAATCTACAAGATCATCAATAAATCACCAATCTATAACAACTATTGTAAGTGATTTCATCTTATTTTCTGTTTAATTTCATATCTAGGGTTTTGATTTTGATCAAATCACATAAATTGGGGCTTTCAATTTTTCTTGTTATTTTCGTACAATTAGAACTAAGATATAACAATGTATAACTACTTTGATACTCAAAAAGCACAATTGAAGCAATTTGCCAAAAATAAATTTTTGACAAAAACCCCAAGTTATGATTTTCACCTCTAGGAACTTTGCAAAACAAAAGTTGTTTAACTACATTGTTAATGCAATGCAAAAACTTTTTCTTGATGCATTAAGACTCTTGAATGTGTATACGAAATACTTAACTCATAAGCATTGTTCGATTCATTCATTTAGAGAAATATTAAACATAGGTTGTGCATCAAGGTTTGCTTATTATTATTACTATCACTATTTTTCATTTTGTTAGAGTCAAGCAAACCGCACACCCCACATGAAGTGCATATAAACACACTTGCATTATTGTTTTCACTTATTGAGTCATTGTCACTTATAATAATTTCTTATTGAAATCATTATAAATCACGTAAGTACCAAAATGCCAAGTGAATACCAACAAGACTACAAGGAAACATGTGAATATGCTCTAAAAATTTACAATGATCCTAACATGTCTGACGCACTTAGGGATATCTATAGGGCTTTAGAAAGTAGATATGTTCATGAAGGGAGAACCATTGACCCATCTTTCTATAATGACCTTAGTGATGACTCAGTGGCTAGGTTTGCGGCTATAGGTTTTGATTGCTTGCTATCCCTAGATGAGCAAATTTGTCCTAGGTTCATCTTTGAGTTTTACAAAACTCTTAAGCTAGAAAGAGACTCCAACAACCACTTATCAATCCAATTCATTATCAACAATCATCATTTCAACCTCTCTCTTGCTCAATTCGTCGAGCTAACCCATCTCCCTAACCAAGGCATTTGCATCTACTCGGATGCATGGGGTCTTGATGACTTGAGAAAGCTCTAGAGCAAATTGAACCTTACAACTCACATCTTCCTGCCCTTGATGATATCTGAAACCTAATCCATTGAAGAACCGTCCATGAAAAGGTAGACAAAGAGGGAAACACCGTCTACAAATCGCCAAACCAAATAGAAACACATGAGCTTTTTAAACACCTTAGACCTTGTGAACTAGTCATTAGGGAAAATGTCTACTCCGCTATAGGAAACAGAGATCACACTCAAGTAGTTATTGCTTTGATGTTGTATTGTCTACAAAATGGACAACCCTTTAACCTTGCCTACTTCATCATTAGGAGGATGTACTTCTTTAGGGATAGACGAGACAAAGTTCTACCATATGGGATGATCTTAACTCGTCTCTTCAAAAATCTTAAAGCAAACATGCCACAAGACTCATTTGATGCACGTTATAAGCGTGTCCCTAGGAAAATGTCCTCCCTTAAGGCAAAACAACCCAAGAAGCTTCCTCCCAAAAGAACTAAGAATGTAGGAAAGTCAAAACGTACCCAGTTATCCACCTCGTCCTCAACCGAATCACCTCCCTCCGATAATGGAGATTTGCCTAGTACTAAGCTTTCACCTAGGTCTTACCATAGGGCTCTTAAGGATGATCCGAACATGTCCAAGTAACAAAGGGAGACAAGAGGAATGTTTAAAAACTTGGGTAGAGCGTTGCAAAACTTTTCAAGGATGTTGAAGAAGGGATGTCGTTAAAGAAAGACTTGTTTGCGAAACATTTTAAATGCTTTTATTAATATTTCTTTGGATTAGTAGCTTGTTTACTTGAATATGCATGCATAAATATATGTTGAAACTACGTACTCATACTATCATGCTATGCTTTATGGATATATTATCATATTGATGTCATTTGGTAGATGATAATGATACTTGCATAGTAACTTGTTTTGTGTTTGGGGTGTAAATTCATGTTCTGGTCATTTTTATGGAAATTTGTGACCTACGGATCCACCATATGGTAGATCCGTACGTTATTTTGGTGGATCCGTGGATCTCCAGACCAGGCGCCAAAATTTGAATTTTCTTGATTTTTAACTTTTTCTACTTTATCTTATAACCATGCTATATGATACTATGTGGGATCTTAAACCTTAGGATATAACATGTTCTCCATATAATCCAAGAACTATTATACAATTCATATCACCACTTTTTCCTTATAATCATCATCCTCAAACATCATTTTCCTTGCATTTTCTTCATAATCCTTATCTACAACCTTGCTAGTTCATCACTATGACTAGTTCATCCAAAACAAATTCACCAAACTTCAAAAGAAAAATCGCAAGAATGAGTGTCAAGTATCCAAACTATGTCAATCTCACATCCTCAAGTAAGGAACAACCAAATAATAAAACTCTTTCACCACCTCATAGAAAGAAATCCCTTTCACCACCTCAAGCTCCATCAAAATCCATCTCTAGCAAAAGCACACACTATACCTCTTCATCATCACCAAGTGAGTCTCCGACACCAACTCACGTTGCACCTCCACCTAAACTTTGTTTTGTCATTCTGATAAAACTCAAACCTCAAGAACTTCCTCTACCAAATGATCCCTATGCTCAAACCATGGATAATTGGCCACCGGGCCCTTCTAATCCATCTCCACCACCACGTGTCTCTTGACCACCTCTCGGTTTTCCAAATCCACCACCCGGATTTGAACCATTCCCATCAACCTAACCTTTGTTTGTTAACATTAACAACACCCCTCTCTTCCACAACAATGCACCTCTACTTGAAAACATTCACCCTCCACCACTAAATCTTAGAAATCAAGATTTTCCCAATCCTTTAAACATCTTGGATTTTGTTCATCCAAATGACATGCCTCACCTCCACAATATGTTTTTCCAATGTTGTAGCACCATAAGGCATGAAATCTTAATGCTCTGAAACCGTGTCTACTACATGTTCTCATACATTCGACACCACCTCGGTCCTTCACCACACCCACCTTATTTTCCGCATTAGCCATGTGCAAATCTTACCTCACCCCTCAGATTATATAGGAAAATGATATATCCTAAGATTTAGGATTTTTAATTGTTTTCTTTAATTTTCTAGTTTAAGCTTATCATGTAATGTGTAGGATACCAATCAAATAATCACTTGAGACATAGGAGAGAATTTCTAGAGAAAGAAAGTAGGTGGGAGGATGTTCTAGAGAGTGAAATAAATGTATGAAATAAAATGAGAACAACCAACCCTCTCCAAGGCATGGAGAGGGTATTAATACCCCGTATAATATTTAGTCAACACGGGGGATTTCGTATGTTGACCCGGTCAGATTAGCTACGAGCTACTTATCGTTATTTTGGTAGTGACCGAGACTTTTACATTTCCTAACAATCTCCCCCAAAGGGAGGTCACTCCAATTTACAAAAATTAATCCTAACATTCTATGAACGTCTTTAATCTTTGCTCGTAGTCTTGATTTCATTGATCTTTATCTTGTGAATGTGAAGCAATGATCTTTAGACTTTTAGGCTTTAGCTTGACTTGTATTTGATCTTTGAGCTTCTTTAAGATCATCATCCAATCATAATCTCTTATCATCATCATGTGTACTTGTGACTTTTGGAATGATATGCTCACACTTTTCTTGATTTTGAAAGCTTGAATATTCAGAGTTGCGGAAGCTTTGAAACAAATACTTGAGCTTTCATGATGTCTTTGAATGTGTCGGTTGAGTATGAGCATGTGGTTATGAACTTGACTCTGCATCTCCTACTTTATATGAACCTGTAATAAAAACAGTTAGCAATAAAGAGAAAAATTGATTTGAAAAAACCAATCGACGTGTTACTTGTGAAACTATTTTTGTAACACATCGAGAGTTTTAAGCTTTTGTCAAAATTCATCAACCGTCAATTCGTATACTGGAACAAGTTTGATTCATGTAGAATTGCACCATCGTTTCTTTCCAGTTGACACAAGTTTGATCCATTAAGGATCTCACAAGTCACCTACCATGAGCTTGTTTGATATTGGCTTAAGCAGGATTTCATCTTCACTGTGAATACTTAAAAATCACTCGGATGTTCTGGCAAGATCACAAGGATAATGCGTAGGACTTTTAGGATATTGACTTGTTTTCACAGGGTCTGAAAGACAAGTACATTTGAATAGTGTCCTAATGAGATTTATGGATGATCTCTTGGCTCTAGACTCAATAGTGCATTTTAGTTTTAGTGATCGAAGGCTGGAGCTGACTGCCACCTTTTCAATACCAACTAAATCAGAGTGAGAAAGTCGATAGATAACATGTTTAGTCTCCGTGAGAAATGAAACAGAAATCTTTTGAGAGATTCTGAGTGGCTAGGGAGGGTTGTGCATTGCATCACTGGGTCCATGATGACTTTCTTCAATGTCAGCAATCATCATTGTGATTCTGACAGCAGATGTATTGACCTGGTTTCTGCTTAAGTGTATGGAGGGCTTCTTTCTTTTCACCCTTTATCCTTACATTTCTTTTTTCATTCTTCAACCCCTTCAATGCTTACCGAGACTTCATGACTAGCACCTTGTTAGGTTTATTCCAGTGCTAGCTTCATCTTAGTCCGCATTCTTCCTATTCTCACTTTTACTCCTTTTACATCATTCCTAAGGACTTCTACACTATCTAGTGAAATATCCCTGGGTAGATCCCTCTAGTTCTGGCTGGATCATGGGACAAATACATAACCTTAACCGCCTTATAACTTCATAAATTTAAATACATGGTCGGTCTTTTGGTATTTCCATTTGTTTCCATTGAAATCCTTCAAAATTGCTCCCCCTACATATGTGCATCGATATTCGAAAGAGTTTTGCACATACGAGGAAGAAGCTGCACTATATTCATTGAAATCACATATTTTAAGCTTTATATTTTAAATCACCTTTTCTTCCCTTATCAAAAATGTCAAATCCTTTGATATTTTGGATACAATTGATTTAAGATAAGTGTCTGGGGAGAAAAAAATGTTCCGATTATTAATCATGCCTTATTGGGAACATTTTGAATGCTCCCCCTCAATTAATGAGGGTATTATATATAGTGTTAAGAACTTAATTTGAAAAATCTTAAATTTAATAAAAAATTCATGAAAATTTTTACTTAACACATATATAATATAGTCTATACACTACTTATTCACATTATTCACAAGATAGATTATGAGATAGGACCTTTTATGAAGGAGGACACACTATGATAAAATCATATTGTCCTTTGCATCAGCCTGTAGTCTTTCTTAAGTTCTCAAGCACCAACCAATCGCTCCAGAGTTCTGATGATCCTTCTTTCAAGCATCAACTTGTCAATCATCTCGACCATAAGCTCCGACCTCCTTTTGTTAGTATCCGTCCACTTTATCAAAGGCATCTCCGTGTTGTATCCCAGGCAAAAATCGAGTATTTTGTGATGAAGCTCATCGCAAACAGCCTTTAGTGTCCCGTCTAAGAACTTGTACAACTCATCAGCCCGCATCACTCTTGGCTGTTTGTCCAGGTCTTCATATACTATGCCAGATGGATCTCCTGAAGGAGTGTAGAGTTCCTTGAATTCGATTCTAGGGAAGGTCTTCTGAGGAGCGGTGATATTTAGCTTTTTTTGGTAACTCTCTACACCAAGTTATAGATCCTCAACACGTCTTTTGATGATGAGACTTCTTGTGAACATACAAATGGCCACAATAAAGTCAACAATATCTTTGTCTTCGAGGTGAAATAACCTGTGTTGAACAGCAAGAAGGAGCATGTCTTCAATGTCGTTCAAGTATAGATTAACGAAGTCACCTTCTTTAAACTTGTGTAACTGTCGATCAGCTCTTTTCACCACTATCTCTTTCAAGTAACCATACCCATGCAATCTCTCTACTTTCACACTAACCACACTTAAGATCTTCTGTGTCAAGTCGACATTGTCCCTTGAGAACTTGTTCAGCTGAGATCTGTGCCATAGTTTTCACCCTTCACCCGAATGATTAATCCCCTTTACAGTATCTTTGTCATACCCGTGTTTGATGGTACTTCAAAGTGTAAGGACCATGTCTTCGATTCCCTTAATCTTGTAATGAGCAGCTTTAGTCTTTGTGATTGATGTAGTATAGTTCCTTGTTGGATCAGAAGACTTCAGATACTCTAGATCGTTGTTGAAGAAGTAATCAGCAGCAATGGTGAGATAAGGTGATTCACCTTGAAGGGGAAGAGGCTTGGTTAAATCATAAGGGTAGCGATCTCCTTTCGAATTGTTCTAATCAAGCTTGTCTGTCAAAGCATTATAGCACTCTTAAAAGTTATATTCCAACTCAATGCTGCTAGAACACGTACCTTTTAACAAGTTGAAGGCAGGTCCTAATAAAATGTCTTGAGTGAGGTTATCAATCTTGAGTCGATTAAGCACATACTTCAAGAAATCAATCAGAGTGGCCATAAGATCGTTGAAGGTGAGAGGATCTTTTGAAGCAGAGACCATATTATTGAACCAATTCTGTTCGGGTTAATCAAGTACAACCTGACGCTTGTTCCATTCTGGGTCTGGAGTAGGAGGCCTTGGTGGTTGCTCGAACCAAGTTTGTCTGTCTGTCTTGTCTGTCTTGGGTGCGGAAGAATCTTGTGGCTGATCATCATTAAGAACCACGTCTTCACCCTTAGTATTGGTTGCTTCATCCATGATCACCTAAGCAATAGGTTCTTCAACTGGTTCCTTTGTTGATGCAGACTTACCAGTTTTAGAACCTTTCATTGGACCTTTACCTTTAAAGGTTTCTTTGGTGATGGATGGTTTCTTAGCAGACTCGGACTCTTTGGTTCTTCTCCTCTTTGTAGTCTTACCCTGGTTTTGTCTAGCTGAAGGGTCTTCATCATCATCATCATCGTCATCACCATCATGCTTTCTTTTGTGGTCTTTTACCATGTCAGAAACTCCCTTGTCCATGGCATTTTCATCCTTTATCAATGCTTCTATGAGAGCATGGTATAATGTATAGTTGGTAGGATTTCTGTTGAAGGTCTTGTTCTCATGCATGGTTTGGAAGAGAGCGCTTTTTTGATCATACTCTTTAATTGCCGATTTGTCAGTAGACTTGATGTGAGTCCCAAACTGAATAGATCTCTGCAGCCTATTAAGGATGATAGCCAAGATGTATAAATACAGTTGGACTATATAGAAACACTGACTATGAATATTATATGTTAATGTAGAATCTTAACACAAGTACTAAGAAGAACAATAAAAAACTAAATAATAATTTCTATTAATCTGCTTTAAGTGATTACAGATTACTAACTATGAGATATGATTTGTATAAGATATATTGAGCTCGTATCTCTAACTATGCCAAGAGGGATTCTTTTATAGACTAAGGATAAACCCTAACAGGCTTACAAAACGCGTAAAAGATAATACATATCTCTTAAACGGTACTAACTAATTTCTACTATCGGTACTAACTAACTGATCAATACTTAACATTTTGTACTATCAGTACTAACTGTAACTATGAGTACTAACTATAAATATTGTCGGTACTAAGTTAGGAAAACATAATTCCCAATATTCCTCCCTTAAACATGAATGTTGAACTCTTTTAATTTCATGTTTCTTCAGATTTATCTTCTTAAGCTCATAGAGGATGTATCCAAACACTTTAACATTTCTTGATCTTTTACACACTATCCATCGTCAGCAGCAACTTTGTCTTCTTAGCAACACATCAACATCTTTTCAGCAACAATCCAACTAAGTTGGCTTTGTAGTTTTTGGTAAACTACCAGCCATAAACGCAAGCAAGCATCACAGATCAATACTAAGCATCTTAGAATCCATAAGCACAATAATTTACGCAACACATGAGCTCGAAAAACCTTCATACGCATTCAATCAAAGAAGAAACGTATAATTAACGATCTAAGGCAACTAGGAGATTTAAAACATTCACTTAGGGACCTATAACAGTTAACATACACATGTATCATGAAATAATAACAACTTTTACACTAAGAAACTATTTAACGACCATATGCACGAACGTTATATAAGCAACATATATGCTAGGCTTCAAAAACAGACTCTAATGGCATAAGGGAGCTATTGTGATACTATCTAACACAAACTCATAACAAGTAACACACACAGACATGTTTCGCTTCATTCATCCAAAAAAATCATTAAATCTCACGTATACGTTCGAGTTAAGTAAAACTGTTTCAAACGAAGCTTAATCACATCCTAACGCACAAAACCCCTCAATTAATTTAAGAAAAACTACAACTTTTAATTTATGAACCCTAATATGTTTTAAATTAATTAAGAGTTCAAGAACGAGTTTTAATCTAATTCCTTTTATCAACGAGATAAGAAATGGGTGTTAAACGTGTAGAAGTGTACCTTAGGTATTGAGATCGAGTTTGAGTTTTTTGATTTTGAATGAAGCGAAATGTGATTGAGAGAGTTTGTGGTGTGTTTGTTGTTTTTTTTAAATGTGTAAGCGAAATGTGTTGACTTAAGATAATAATCGGCCAAAGTAACAAAATGGCAAGACTGGTCCTTGTGGTTGATTACTTTATCAATTTCCATTTAGACTTATTCCTAAGACTAAAAAAGTTATAAAAATGACATAATAAGCCCCTATTGATGTAAATTTAGATCTTAAGTCCTAGATTTTGCCATTAAGTCCCTAAAAGTTAAAGCCAATTGCATCTTAAGCCTAATTGTGTTACAAATACAGTAACTTCCCTTTAATTGATGATCTCCTTTTATTTCGCGATGACTTTTTGAAAGAATTTGAAATTTTCTCCCCCTTAAATAATATCTTGTTTTCTATTTAAAGAGCTGTAGACATTGTTTGAGAGATAGAAAATTCTTTTAAAACTGATGAAAAACTGATTCTTTTTAACAACACCAAGTAAAACAATATTTCTCTCATTTTTTTAAATAAATGCACTGACACGTATACTTATTTGTTATAGGAAGCACAGGTTATGTTCTAAAGTAAACATAAGCTTTTTTTGTTTTATGTTTTACTTATTTATAGAATATACAAAGGATACGTGAAGATTTACCACCATTACGCATCCTCTTCTGCCATACTTTTCAGAGTCTCAGGAGACATTATTTTCAATCCAAGCTTTTCTATCAAGAATTTTAGTCTTTCTCGTGGCAACGCCTTTGTAAAAATATCCGCCAGCTGATAATCTGTTCCGACAAAATACAGCTTAACTACACCATTCTCTACATGCTCTTTGATGAAGTGATATCATATGTCAATATGCTTGGATCGTGAGTGTTGGACATTGTTACAACACAAAGCAATGGCACTCTTATTATCACAGTATAGAGGTATCTTGTTGAATACAAGGCCATAGTCCGTCAATTATGAACGCATCCAAAGAATTTGAGCACAACATCCAGATAAAGCAATGTATTCCGCTTATGTACTTGATATTGATGTGCTCTTTTGTTTCTTTGACAACCAACTCACTAATCTTTCACCTAACAACTGCATACTTCCAGATGTACTTCTTCTTGTATCTTGGCAACCAGCATGATCAGCATCTGCAAAAGCTGTTAGTGCAATACAAGAATCCTTTGAATACCACAGACCCGTATTAATGGTTCCTCTTAGGTATTTAAAGATTCGTTTAACTGCATGGAGATGCTTTTTGGTAGGCTTTGCCTGATACCGGGCACACATGCACACAACAAATACAAGGTCTGGTCTACTAGATGTGAGATACATCAGGGTGCCAATCATTCCATGATAGCGTATAGGAGCAACAGCTTTCCCTTCTGGATCTTCATCCAGTTTGGATTTCTCAACCATGGCAGTATCCACTGCTTCACTGGTTTCCATGCCATAATTTTTAAGCGATTCGAGAGCATATTTAGACTGGTTTAAAAAAATGCCTCTGGGACTCTGAGAGATTTGTAGTCCTAGAAAGAATGATAGTTTTCCCATCATCGACATCTTGAATTTTGAGCACATCACATCAGAAAATGATTCACAAAGATCCAGATCAGTGGAGGCAAAAATAATATCATCAACGTAAATTTGTACCAACAGTATGTCTTTCCCTTCTCGCCTAATGAATAATGTAGGATCGACAGTGCCTTTGGAAAACTTCGAGGAAAGTAGAAACGACGAGAGCAAATCATACCAAGCCCTTGGAGCTTGTTTCAACCCATAAAGAGCTTTATTTAACTTATACACATGATTTGGATTCCCCCCATCTATGAACTCGTCCGGTTGACTTACGTAGACTTCCTCACGTATTATCCCATTTAAGAATGTTGTTTTGACATCCATTTGATAGACGACCATGTTCATTTGAGCTGCAAATGCAATGAAGATGCGTACAGCCTCAAGTCTAGCAACTGGAGTAAAAGATTCTTCAAATTCAAAGCCTTCTTCTTGACGATATCCCCTTGCAACTAACCATGCCTTTTTTCAATACACCTCCCAGTTCATCTAATTTAACCTTGAAAATCAATTTCAGGGTTATAATCATAACACGTTTCGGGCGAGGTACTAACTCCTAAACTTCCAGATGTTCAAACTCATTTAGTTCTTCTTGCATGGCTTCAATCCAGCTAGATTCCTCCAATGCTTCTTTATAAGTCTTTGGTTCGACAAAAGAGAGGAAAGCATCAAAATAACATAACGGGGCCTCATCTTATAGTTGATGTCTTATGGAGACTTGTCTAGAAGGGTTCCCAATCACATTTTCAATCGGGTGATCTTTGGTTCATTTAGTGATGTGTTCAGGTGGTTGATTGATTGAGTGCACATTATGAGAAGAAGATTCTTCAGAACTTGGTTCTGGAATTGAATTACTATTCTTGGGATTATCACCCATGTGTGCAACTTCAATATCATGATCAACTTCTTCTGCACTTGGTGAATTAACAAGGGATGGTGATTCTCGAGAAGTTTGAGAAGTACTAACTAATGGTGCATCTTGATCAACTAAAGTTGAGGAAGGTGTACCAGTTGAAACAGTAGGAACTGGAGCAACAACTTCAGTATCTGGAGCATCAATAATAGGTTGAGTAAGGAAGCATTCATCAAACAAAGGTCATAGCAGTGTATCCTAGTCATTTCTTGTTGGTGGTACAAAAGGTGCAGAAGAAGGAGGTTTTGGCACGAGTCCTACAATGTGAGTTGAAGTAGTCATTTCATGAAGCGCGGGACCTGAACTGCTTTGATCAGGAGCCATTACTATCAGCTCATCAAAGTCAACATGTATTGTTTCCATGATTCTTCTGGTACGTCTGTTGTAAATTCGGTATGCTTTCTTTGCGAGAGCGTATCCAACGAAAATACCAACATCAGCTTTAGCTTTCAGTTTGCCTAAATCTTCACTTTCATTCTTTAGATAACACAAGGCACTAAATACGTAAAGGTATGAGAGATCTGGTTTTCTGTCATGTAAGAGCTCATATGGTGTCTTTCTATGACGTTTATGATTAATAGAACGGTTTTGGGTATAACAATCTGTTGCAACTGCTTGTTAGGAAAATATTGTAAACGGACTTAATACTGTTAGTATTAAAGTTAAGTCTGTTAGATTTAGTTAGTACTGATAAGAATAGTTAGTACTGTTAGTAGTAGAAGTTAAGTCTGGTAGAGCAAGTTAAGTCTGCCAGCATTAACTTAAGTCTGGCAGTATTAAAGTTAATACTGCTGGGTCAGAATGTTAAGACTGGTTGTAATTATAGTAATAGTTATCTCTTAGCGTTAATCTAGGAAGAGATAAGTATTATCTCTTAACGCGTTTAGGGTTCCTTAAGTAAGAACTTTACCCACGTAAACCGAGAATAATCATCAACAATCACGAGTATGTACTTTCTCCCATTTATACTTTGAACACGCATTGGCCCGCAAAGATCCATATGCAATAGATACATCTTTTCTTGGTTTGTGTCATCAGATTTTAGTTTGAAAGAGTGTTTCTTGCTTTTTCCTAACGAACATACAAAACATAAGTGGTCCTTTTCAAATTTCAGTTTAGGGAGACCTCTAACAAGACCTTGTTTAGCCAAGCGATTGATAGCGCCAAAGTTCAAATGAGATAACCGTCGGTGCCATAACCACGACTTAGTCTTAGAAGCCTTTGACAAGAGACAAATGGGAGAAGACTTTATTATATCACTGACGGTCAATGTATACAAATTGGTTCCCCTAGATCCCGAGATTAGGTCAACACCTTCAAGATTGCGAACAAAACATGTGTGTTTACAAAAAGCAATTTAGAGATCCGAATCACAAAATTGACCAACAGAGAAAAGATTATGTCATAGTCCTTCAACATAGTAAACTCTTGAAATTATAACATTCCAATCTGATAATCACCGTAACCCATTATCTTTGCAATCTGATCGTTACCAAATTTGACGGTACCAAGAAATTTATTGACAAAATTGGTGAGCTGAGAGCGATTTCTGGTCATATGCTTTGAACAACCGGAGTCTAAATACCAGATGACAATTTGGACGACCTGCAATTGACAAGAGAAGAAGATGGTACATTTGAAACAGAGGATTCCCCATATTGAGTGGGTTCTGATTGGTTAGAAATCCTAGATGTAATTATCTTTGATTTGCTATGTGAGCCTACAGATTTTGGTGCTTTGGGTTTCCTAGTGTAAACCTTAATTCCTAGAATCGGTGTAACAATTGATTCATCATTGTTTTCCTTAAGAAGCACTACGTTAGTAGGGGTGAACCTAGTTAAAGGGCACTAATTTCCAACTATAGTGAAGATACGTCCAGTCGATTTCCATTTATGAGCAATTTCAGTAAACACTTTACCAGTAGGTTTCCATATTTGCTTCTTCTTCACTCTTTTATATTTGGATTTAGACAGCACATTCACATCATGCAAATAATCAATAACACATTTATCATGATTTGCATCAAACAAACATTCATTACATATATCACACAGAGATTTAGAATTCGCATTTAACACAGATTGCATGACATTAGCATGACATTCAGTTTGACTAACACGATTCTTTTTATTCTTCTTAGAATTAACATCCCTATGTTGGTCTTCTACTTTATTAGTCTTGTTGCTACTTGATGATTGCGAGATCTTATATTTCTTTATATTGCCTGAAGGCTTTGATTCGCAAGCACTAGTAGAACAGATTACTCCTGTAAAATGCAACAAATGTGGGTTAGAATCTTTTGATTCGAGTACTTGAGTGATGCAAACTTCATTGTCCTTGTTTCTTGGTGTAACTGCAACTAACTTTGCACTATGTTTTGATGATGTGACAGGGTCAGCAGGTCTAACTTTGTTGTCCTTTGTTCTTAGGCGTAACAGCAATTAACCTCTCCCTAGTTGTGGTTAAACAAGGGCATTAATCATGAACATGGACTAGTACTTCCTGAATTCTTCGGGCATACTTACAGGCAGAGTCTAAATTACAATCTAGAGGACTTAATGCTTTAGCATCTTCGACTATTTCCCGAAGTACATCAGCATGTTTCCTAGAGAGCTGAATATAGTCTATGTGTGCATCCTTGTTTTTGAAAAGTTTAGGAGCCAAAGGTTCAGTTGCAATTTTGAACATTTTTGGAGCAATAGTGGTAGCCTTAGGTTTTGAATTAGCAGTATCAACCACAGTTTTTCCTTTAAGTTTCCTTAATTCATTTTTTAGTGTTGCATTAGCAAAACCCTTTTCTTGAAGTTGAACTTTTAAATCATCATTTTCTAAGGATTTAGATTTCATTTGATCAATCATAGAATCATTGCATTCTTTGGTAGAAACACGTGTCTTCTTAGTTGAATCAAATTGATCTTTAAAAACCTTTTTCAAATGCTCAATTTCTTTATGCAAATGTTCATTTTCAGAAAGCAATTTGGCCACACTATTCTCTAATTCAATGTTGGTGGTCTCAATCTCATCAATGTCTTTTTTCACATTATCAAGATTATCTCTCAAAACTTTAACTTTTTCTTTTAAAGTGGTGATTACAGTGTCTCTTGCCTAAAGCTGAGCTTTCAAATCATAGTTCATTATCTTGAAGATCAGTTTTCTTTGATTTGTATATGATATGTCTTTTTGAAAAAATTATTAGATTTAAAAGACTTCAAGATGATTCTTAGAGTTACTATTGCTCAGGTATATATTAGTGCTGGCAAGCATAACTTAGTGCTGCTGGTAATACTAATGAAAATTATGCAAAGTAGTTAGTACTGGTAGGATAAAAGTTACTACTGCTGGTTATTACTGTTAGTATATTGTTAGTATAAAGTTACTGCTGCTAGTAGATGTTAAGGTGCTGCTAGAGTGAGATGACATATATACTATAGTAGTTACTACTCGCTAGTACAAAAGTTTGTACTGCTAGTAAATGTTAGTACGGCTAGAATAAATTTCTATGTGTTAATTGCTATTGTGCTAGTTACAATGCTGAGTGATTACTACTGCTGGAAGGAATATGCTGACAGAGATAAGATCAAAGATTGATTGGAGAACAAGAATACTTACGAAGATAAGTATTAGTTATTTGTAAAGAAGATATGTATAACTTATTTGTTTAAGAGATTACGTTTGTTTATAGAAAAGATCTTGATAAGTTAGGAAAGTATTGTAAGCCTTGTAGGACTCCTTAGTGTATAAAGGTGGTCCAAAGGCATAATGTTAGATGTACATCTTTGATATTCGTAGCTTCAAGGTTTTGTAAACCCTAACACGATTAAGAGTGTTCATTTCATATTGAGGCTGAAAGTTTGGTAATCTGTCTTGTTATTAATTTTGTGTTATTGTTTTATAAATAATTCCTCTTAGTATCATTGACTAGATTCCGCATAGTCTTTGATATTCATAATCAAAGTTTCTACCATAGTTGTTTTGGATTTACTCAATACAACTAAGCTTCATACAAGCTAAGCAAGATCTATTCAAGTGGGATCAACAAGTGGTATCAGAGCTTGTTGAGAAACTTTGAATTAGAAGAAACAATCTACACATATCAGAACTATTTGTTTGTGATAACATGGAGGCAGGATCTTCAACAATGGTTACTGCTGCAAAACTTCCAGTACTCAATCCAGGAGAATTTGAGCTTTAGAAAATAAGGATAGAACAGTACTTCCTAATGACAGATTATGCTCTTTGGGAAGTAATAGTAAATGGAGACTCACCTCCACCAAAGAGAACTGTTGATGGTGTTGAGCAAACATATCCTCCTACAACTGCAGAGGAGAAGTTAGCAAGGAAGAATGAGTTAAAGGGAAGAGGTACATTGTTGATGGCTCTTCCAAATGAACATCAACTAAAGTTTAATACCTACAAATGTGCCAAGACTCTGATGGATGCCATAGAGAAAAGGTTTGGAGGTAATAAGGAGTCAATGAAAACTTAGAAGACACTTCTAAAGCAACAGTATGAGAATTTCAATAGATCAAGCTCAGAAGGACTTGATCAAAGCTATGATAAGCTTCAAAATCTTAAAAGTCAGCTAGAGATTCTGGGTGAAACTATTTCTCAAGAAGATATGAATCTGAAGTTTCTAAGAAGTCTCCCATTAGAATGGAAGACTCATACCTTGATCTGGAGAAACAAACCTGATTTAGACACCTTAAGCATGGATGACCTATACAACAATCTAAAGATTTATGAAATTGAAGTTAAAGGGTCATCAAGCTCAAACCAAAATTCACAGAATGTGGCTTTTGTATCTTCTAATAACTCTGGCAGTTCCAATCAAGCTTATGGTTCTAACTCTGCCAATACTGATAGTATGAGTGATGTTGTGATCTATTCTTTCTTTGCAAACTAATCTAACAGTCCATAATTAAATGATGAGGACTTATAATATATTGATGCTGATGACTTGGAAGAGATAGATCTAAAGTGACAGATAGTTATGTTGACCATGAGAGCCAGAAGATTTCTAAATAAGATTGGAAGGAAGATTAATGCAAATGGTTCTGAGACCATAGGGTTTAACAAATCAAAGGTGGAATGCTATAACTGTCATAAAAAGGGTCATTTTGCAAGGGAGTGCAGGGCTCCAAGGGAGAACAGGAACAGAGAACCTGTAAGGAGGAATGTGACAGTGGAAACAACAGAGACAAAAGCTTTGGTGGCTCAAGATGGACTTGGATATGACTGGAGTGATCAGGCTGAAGAAGGACCTACAAACTTTGCACTTATGGCATATACATCTTCAGGTTCTTCAAGTTCTTCAAGCTCAGATTCTGAGGTATCTACTTGTTCTAAAGCATGTTTAAAATCTTATGAAACTCTCAAAGAACATTATGATAATCTGACAAAAGATTTTAATAAGTCTCAATTAAATGTAGGAGCTTATAAAGCAGGTCTAGAATCTGTAGAGGCTAGACTAGATGTGTATAAAAAGAATGAGGTTGTTTTTGAAGAGGACATAAAGATTTTAAAACTTGATATTAAGTTGAGAGATAATGCACTAACAGAGCTTAGAAAGAAATTTGAAAAAGCTGAAAAGGAAAGAGATGATTTAAAACTTACCTTAGAAAAGTTTGGAAATTCATCTAAAAATCTAAGCAAACTGTTAGAGATTCAAGTAAATGATAAGTTCAAGACTGGTATGGGGTTTGATAGTCAAGTGGTTGATAGTCATGTGCTTGACAGTCAGGAAAATGAAAGGTAGAAAACAAGTGAAGAGTATCATGTTGTTCCCCCTCCATATACTGGGAACTTTATGCCCCCTAAATATGATTTAATACTTGCTGATGAGGGAGAATATGTTTTTAGTGAGTCAGTAACCAGTATACCTGATGTTGCAACAAGTGAAGCTATGACTAGTGTGTCAAAACCTAAGTCTATTGGTAAACTACTTATTGAAGACTGGATATCTGACAGTGAGGATGAGAATGAGACTGAGTTTAAGTCTAAACAGAGAAAACCTAGTTTTGCCAAAACAGAATTTGTTAAATCTAATGAGCATGTAAAAACACCTAGGGTGTCTGTTAAGAAGATAGAGAATAAAAAGCGAGCTAAATACCCTAGGAAAAACAGTCAAAGTCCTAGAGGTAACCAGAGAAACTAGAATAACTTGATGACTCAGAAATTAGGAAGTAATTTTGAGTTTAAAAATAAAGCTTGTTATGAATGTGGCAGCTTTAATCACTTGATCAAAGATTGTGATTTATATGAAAAGAAAATGGTAGAGAAAACTGTATGGAACAATGCTAGAAGGGCAAATCATCAAAATTCTCAAAGTGACTCACCCTCATCCAAAAGGAAATTTTGTTCCAAAAGAAGTCTTAATGAAATCTAGCATTAAATCACTTAATACTGCTGGGTAAAACTTTTCAAAAGCAGCAGTACCAGTTAATATTGCCAGACCAATTAATACTGCCTACACAAGACCAACAGTGAATAGTGCAAGGAAAGCATCAAATGCTTTAAATAAAGTACATACACATGTTAGAAGGCCTTTTAACAAGTCTACAACAAATAAGAACAGTAATTTAAAAGAAAAAGTTAATACTGTTAAGGGAGATGTTACTACTGCTGGGCCAAAAGCATTAGTAAGTAATAATAAGGGAAATGAGGCTAATGCTGTTAAGGCCTTAGCATGTTGGGTTTGGAGACCACAGCAAAAGGTTTTAGACCATGTCTTCAGAAACAATGGTGCATCAATGAATTTTAAAAGATGTGACTATGTTGATGCACAAGGCAGATCCAAGTCTGTAATAGATTGGGTCCCCAAGAGAGCCTGATTCTCTTACTTTTGTGCAGGGCAATCCACAGCTAGAACTACAAGAAAAGGAGTAATTGACAGTGGATTCTCAAGGCACATGACTAGAAACAAGTCCTATCTCTTAGATTATGAAGAAATTGATGGTGGATTTGTTGCATTTGGAGGAGATCCCAAAGGAGGGAGAATCACTGGTAAAGGTAAAATCATTACAGGTAAATTAGATTTTGAAGATGTGTACATTGTTAAGGAGCTTAAGTTTAACCTTTTTAGTGTCTCACAAATGTGTGACAAGAAAAACAGTGTTCTTTTTACAGACACTAAACGTGTTGTTTTATCTCTTAACTTTAAGCCACTTGATGAAAATCATGTCTTGCTTAGAGTTCCTAGAAAAGATAACATGTATAGTGTTGATTTAAAGAATATTGTTCCTTCAGGAGGTCTAACTTATCTCTTTGCAAAGGTTACATTAGATGAATCTAATCTGTGGCATAGAAGGCTTGGGCATATAAATTTCAAAACACTAAACAAACTAGCGAGGGGAAACTTTGTTAAAGGTTTACCTTCAAAGATTTTTAAAAATAATCACACATGTGTTGCTTGTCA
>BQNB010055138.1:8291-24503 GCA_026074375.1 Tanacetum coccineum
TGGAGTTAATAGACACCTAAAATATGATCTCTGATTTTTGGCTAACCCTAATTTTAATTTTAAGTAGGGGTTTTACTCCTCGAAATCAGACCAAAATCGAATTTACTATTTTGACAACTTTTCTTGCGAAAATTATTTGACTAACTTCCCGACCTCAAAACCTTTCGGGGCCAGACTTTTTGGAAACTAGACTCGCTGAACTTATCAATAGACATAAGATTCATCAAAAATCTCGTTACCAATAATGAGATAACATTCGAACAAGATGACTCAAAATTATGCTCAACCTTAAATTCAATTTTATCGCGTTCTAACTTTAATCGAATACATCAATATGATTCTAATTAAACCCTAAACACTTCTAATTAAGTTTAACATTATAAATTTATAGATTTTTATGAACCCTAATTTATCCATCACTTTATTGTTACATGAATTGAAAAGAAAGTTAAAACAATTAGTGTTTTTAAACATATCTTGATCCTTAATTCTTGAAACCTTAAATCACCAAATTGAGCTTGAATATTTTTTTTCTTCTGCTCTTGGGTTCGACCGGATATAAAAAAATTATGGGGTTATGGGTTTGTATTTATAGTGCAAAGAAGGAAGTTTAGATAATTACCAAATTAGAATCCCACTTTTACTAAAATTAATTTTTTTTCTCAAACCGGCCGAACAACACCTTTTTATTTTATTTATTTATTATTATTTACACAAAAACCCTTTAATTTTGTTATTTTTATAAAACCTTTATTTATTTAGACATCCTTCTAAATAAAACTAGTTTTAAATACCTAAAAATAAATTCACTTCATACTTTATTTCTCCAACTTAATAATACTAAAATTCATTAACTAAATTTCTAAACCAAATTTTCTATCCTCGCGAATTCCTATTTTCTAAATACGTATACATATACATATAAATACGTACACACATCAAATTTTACCATTATTTTCATTGTCACTAAAATGTGAACTTAATAAAATATTCATAACAACTATAACTTCAATCACCATGAGACGATCACGCTCAATGGATTTGTAACCAACTCACATAAGATCACATAAACACATAATTATCATAACACATAGTGAAACTCAAGTCAATGTTAACGGTTGACTAACCTGCTCAAAACACAGTTGTCACAGTATCCCCTCCTTAGGGAAATCTCATCCCGAGATTTAACCTCTAAATTCACTAGAATTAGCAATAAACAGTTGGGGATACCTAGCCTTCATATGGTCCTCGTGCTCCCATGTAAACTAAGGACCACGCTTTGAATTCCAACATACTTTAACAATAGGAATCTTATGACGTTTTAAAGTCTTAACCTCATGATCCATAATCTCTACGGGTTTCTCGACAAAATGAAGAGTTTTGTCGACCTCGATCTCGTCTAATGGTACATGCAAGTTAGCATCCGCCAGACACTTTTTCAAATTTGACACATGGAATATGTCATGCACCTCACTCAATTCATTAGGCAACCTTAACCTATAAGCTACAGGACCAATCCTTTCAAGGATTTCAAATGGTCCTACATACCTTGGTGCCAATTTACATGTCTTCCTAAATCGCATCACGCCTTTCCAAGGTGACACTTTCAGTAACACTTTATCTCTTACCATGAACTCTAGGGGCTTACGTCTATTGTCAGCATATCTCTTTTGACGATCTCTTGCCGCTTTGAGCTTCTCCTTGATTAAAACTACCTTGTCGGTTGTCTCTTGTACCAACTCAGGCCCAATCAAACTACTTTCCCTAATTTCAGCCCACAGAATGGGCGACCTACATTTTCTTCCATACAATGCTTCAAATGGAGCACACCGAATGCTCGAATAATAACTATTATTGTAAGAAAACTCTACCAACGGTAGATAAACATCCCAATTGCCACCAAAATCTATCACACACGTCCTTAACATATCTTCCAAGGTCTGAATTGTATGCTCACTTTGCACATTCGTTTGAGGATGATAGGCCGTACTCATATCCAATCGTGTCCCTAAGGCCTTTTGCATTGTTTTCCAGAATCGCAAAGTAAAATGTCCATCTCGATATGAAATGATCAACACAGGAACTCTGTGTCGAGCGACTATCTGATTGATGTATAGCCTTGCCAGTCTCTCAGTACTATAATCCTCTCGTATTTCCAGAAAATGAGCCGACTTGGTTAGTCTGTCGACTATTACCCAAATCGTATCATGCCCACTCTTCATCCTAGGTAACTTGGTGATAAAGTCCATAGTGATCTTATCCCACTTCCATTCAGGCATCTCGGGTTGTTGCAATAAACCCAAAGGCCTTTGATGCTTTGCCTTTACCTTAGAACATGTTAGACATTTGCTAACAAAAAAACAATGTCCCTCTTCATTCCTCAGGGCCAACCCAACAGTACATATCTCAAAGGATCATGGTACACCTTATCCACTCTAAGATGTAGTAGAGTAACCTAGTCTTTGGAGTTTCGTCCAAATTATTGTTTGTACACCTCCTACTAATGAAACCCATATACGATCTAAGAAGTATAAACTCCCATCTTCTCTCCTCTTCATCTGTTGATCCAAACCATGTAGCCTTTATGCGAGTACGTTTTCTTACTTGAACGCCTCGCCCTGGGCCACTAGTATCATCCCTCTTATTCCAGATTGAATAGTCATAGCCATTGCTTGTACACGTCTAGGTTTCACTCGTTCCTTCCTGCTTAGTGCATCTGCCACCACGTTCGCCTTACCCAGGTGGTAGCGAATCTCGCACTCATAATTACTAAATAACTCAATCCACCTCCTTTGACGCATATTTAACTCCTTCTGATCGAATATGTGTTGAAGGCTCTTATGATTCGTATAGATAACACTCTTCGTACCATACAAATAATGCCTCCAAGTGTTAAGGGCAAACACAAGAGCTCTCAATTCTAGGTCATGCATCGTATAATTCTTCTCATGGATCTTTAGCTATCTCGATGCATAGGCAATTACCTTGCCTCTTTGCATGAGTACACAGCCTAATCCCTGATTTGATGCGTCATAGTATACTATGAAATCTTCTACGCCATCAGGAAACGATAGAATTGGAGCATTACACAAATTATCTTTCAAAGTCTAAAATGCCTCTTCCTGTTCTATGCCCCTACTCATACTTTTTGTTTTTCTGAGTCAGCGAAGTAAGAGGTTTAGCAATCTTAGAGAAATTTGCGATAAAACGCCGATAGTAACCTGCTAACCCCAAAAATGATCGAATTTCAGAGGGTGTCGTAGGAGCTTTCCAATTCTTTACTGCCTCAATCTTACTTGGATCCACGTGAATACCATTCTGGTTGACCACGTGACCAAGAAATTGCACCTCTTGTAACCAAAACTCACACTTGGAAAACTTAGCATACAGCTCTTCCTTCTTCAGCAATTCCAACACCAGTCTCAAATGAACCTCATGTTCATCCTTAGACTTTGAGTAGACTAGAATGTCATCAATAAAAACGATGACAAACTTATCTAGGTATGGTTTGCATACTCGGTTCATCAAATCCATAAAGACTGCGGGTGCATTGGTTAATCCAAAAGGCATAACCGTAAACTCAAAATGTCCGTACCTCGTTCGAAACGCGGTCTTTGGAATATCATCCTCATGTACTCGGAGCTGATGATAACCCGACCGAAGGTCTATCTTTGAGAAGTAGCGCGCTCCTTGCAGCTGATCGAATAGGTCATCAATTCTCGGGAGAGGATAACGATTCTTTATAGTCAACTTGTTCAGTTCCCTATAATCAATACACATGCGTAGTGCACCATCCTTCTTCTTAACAAACAATACAGGTGCTCCCCACGGAGAATGACTTGGTCGTATGAAACCCTTGTCTTGCAACTCTTGAAGCTGCGCAGACAATTCTTGCATCTCTGAGGGCGCTAGACGATATGGAGACTTCGCAACCGGCGTTGCTCCCGGAACTAAGTCTATGCGAAACTCCACTTGTCGTTGCGGCGGCAATCCCGACAAGTCCTCCGGAAACACCTCAACGAAATCTCGTACAATGGAAATATCACTCAATTTTGGTTCATCTACCTTCACGTTACTTAAGGCTTTAGCGATTCCTGGAGTACGTTCTCCTTGGACATAAAGTATCTCACCACTTTCCAATGGTATCCTAACCACCTTCTCGTGGCACACTATCTCAGCCTTATGCTCAGACAGCCAATCCATCCCCACAATCACATCGAAACTCCCATGACCTAATGGTATTAAATCTATAGCGAACAGGGAAGTTCCTAGCTCTAGTTTGCAATTACGAATAACCCTATCAACTTCTACCTTCTTACCATCTGCTACTTCTATCAAATACCCAGGGTTTACAAAACTAGATTTCACATTTAGCAAAGGCGCAAAACTAGTAGAAATGAAACTAAAATCGGATCCAGAATCGAAAAGTACAGTAGCATAATGATAGTTCAAAGAAAAAGTACCCGTCATGACGTTAGGATCTTAGAGAGCGCCAACTGCATTCACATTGAAAGCCCTCCCTTTAACTTGATTCCCGTTATTCCTTGAGTTTCGATTTCCTTCAATAGTCAACCGGTTCCCCACTTGACCAGGTGCTAGATTCAACTTCGGACAAGTATTTCGATAATGTTCATGACTCCCACACTCATAACATGTTCCTGGTTCATATCCACCCCTAACAGCATTAATCGGCGCCACCTGCTTATTTGGTGAATGACAATTTCTTGCGATGTGACCCCGTTTCTGACAATTGAAGCACACTAGACAATGTCTATCTTTAGGATGATGAGCCAAACACTTAGCACACTTTGGAAGAGACCCAGCATACTCATTCCTATGAGTAGTTGCTGCCACAAACCCTTTGCTTACTTTCGCCCTCTTATCATTATTTATCCCACTTCCATGCTTGCTTGACTCTTCTACACCTTTTCTTTTCTCATTAACCTTTGTCAGGGTACCACAGTTGACTGCCTTATTAATCAGTATCCCAGCTCTAAGAATTGCACTCTAGATTGGGGTTGGTTGGGTTGCTCGGAGCATTCCCTGAATCTCAGGAGCTAACCCAGCTGTGTACCTCTTGATGCGTGATGACTCAAGAGTAACTAGATGCGGAACCAACTTAGCTAATTCATGAAACCGATCCGTATAGCCGGCATGATTGGCTCCCACCATCTTATGATTCCAAAACTCAGATTCTAACTTCTCCATTTCATTGCTAAGACCGAACTCCTCTACAAGTAATGCCTTAAAATCAGTCCATGCCATACCTATTGCAGCTTCGCGACCTCTTGCTTGAACTTGAGTATTCCACCAAGTCAAAGCTTTGTTTACAAATGAGCTAGCAACATACTTCACCCTTTGGTTCTTAGCACACCCACTATTGTCAATTACATTCTCCATCTTCTCGATCCATCGGGTAAGTGCTATTGCACCTCCCTTTTCATCATACTCTTTGGGATTGCATGCCATGAACCCTTTATAGGTACAACCATTGTTCCTACCATTTCCACCATTTCCACCATTAGCATTGTTCACGTTGTTAGTCACTTGGGTGACAATCTGAGGAAGAATGGTTTGCAATTGATACGCAATGATAGCAGCAATGTCAGGGTTCTCCTCGTTGTTGCTAGGACCGCTTCGACATGATGGAGCCATTTCTATATGAGATAAAAAAAATTATATACATTAGACGATATAATAAAGGTCATGATCTTATCATACTCTTTCATAACCATATATACATACATCGCATCAACAATAATCCATGTAATCATACTTGCAAGTCCACCTGTGTTGTGGCGCATGCAAAGGATTATTATGCTGGCCACATCAAACTTGAACTCAGATGCCCCCCACACAAAGCTCTAAGCTCCTGTACTCCCCTATGACAGACACTTCATGCAGAACATAAACAACCACATAGACATTGAAGTTAGGTTGTCGAATTCGAATGACATAGAAAAGGCAACAGTGTCGCACGCACATATGCATCAAGCATTAGCAAAGTGTATATCTCACAATCCACCACCCGCAAGTATTAAAGCCTATCGTAGTAATCAGAAAGACGTCGCTGAAATCTACGCTTTGATTCTACTTGATTTTTTGTCAGGTCGTCTAGCACTACTACACCTGTTAAATAGAAAATAATCCGAAAGTTTATGAGAAAAAATTAGTCTCTAGAGTTCACTCCGTTAATCTACGGCGTGAACTCTCATACTCATACCACGGTAGCCTTGACTGTAGTGAGAATATAAGCAGAAACATAGCCTACAAGACAATATCAAGCCCACTCATTAAGTACGAGATATACAGAATAATAATGTTAAAAATCTACTCGCTGAATAAACATCCCCTAAGAGATAGACATAAGTACGCTCCACCACAGCCTACCAAACCCACCACCACCACCCCCCCCCCCGCGGCGCCTAGAGCACGATCGGCCCTTCTCCACGACCCTCCCCCCTGTCACGTCTCTTTTAAACATAGGCCTTACCCTACCTCTCCGCGGGCATGGATTAAAGATTCTGAGGGTTCTATCTACCTTTTTTTTTCTAATGCTTCATGCTCGGGAGAAAATGTAAGGTCAATTCATGTATAAGAAAAGGGAGAAGATATAAGCAAGAATATATAGGAAAAATCAAGATACTAGCAAAGAAATGAATCAAATAAATCGTTATGGTAAAAGTAGTTTGATTAAGAAGATAAGATTCGTATTCAAGATTTAGGTTACTTCATCAAGTGTTTTGAATAAGCTGTAGTGTTTCATTAACTTCAAAGATCGATCGAGATAGCCGGCTTAACATTTGCATGGAATTACTTCTCAAGAATATCGACATTGTCTTCAGACAATCAAAGTTTACTACTTCAATATTCAAGAGATGGATATGTGATTAAGGGGGAGCTTAAAGAGTATGAAGATTCATGTGAAAAGTCAAGTGTTCAAGTCTTTTAAAAAGAAATGCTCAATCAATATCATCATGTTTCAAGATCTTTCATCAGCAACATTATGTGATTGAAATCTACAATCAAGATCAAGTTCGAAGATAAAGATTTCATACAAGATTTTTTTAAGATTCAAGTTGCTCAAAAGAAGATCAAGTTAGCTTTTAAGAATGTTGATTTGAGTTCGAGAGTGGAGTTGATACCTTCAGAGATAAAGAGATTTGTCCTATTATATAAGGGAAGAAAATTATATCGGGAGAGATTTGCTAAAAGGTCGTCCTTGACTTTCATAAAGAATTCTTAGCGTTTTTGTCACACCCCGCCAAGGCGGAAACACGAGGCATAACATCATGGATATCATCACAACATAATGGTGTCAACAATAAAGAATCACTACATGCATAACTAATATAAAAGACACGATGTGTCATGACAATACCGAAAACAAAAGAACGACATCTTGTATTAATAAAAAAGAGGTCCCATCAATACAAAGACAATGTCTCACAACCCTAATAAAAACATTCAAGAATTCATGCAACAAAATACGAAACAAAATCTAATAGGAACTTCCAATGCAGCCTAATGATTTCTCTAGCCACTTTTATTTACTTCAACACCATCATAACGCTCACCTGAAAATGATGCTTAAAACGTCAACACAATGGTTGGTGAGAGTCATAGGTTTTACGACACCAATACAAAAGATTTAAATTAATTATTGTGATTATACAAAAAAAAACAAACATGGTAGGACAATTAAGCTGACTATCATACATGCTAACATGCATTCGTCCCAAACAAGCAACCACAAATGGGACAGAACGTGTCCCCCGATCCATAACATGCAACATTTAGTCATGAGAAAGAATGTTATCCCTAAATCCCAAACTCTTGGTACCGTAGCACACACAGGTTTTTACCCACACCACGTAGGCGAAACCTCTTGCCCACATAGTAGGCAAAGAACAATGCAACATCATACAACATGCAGCACATAACATATAATAGCTACTTAAAAGTCACGAGTAACTTGAACCACATAATCATAGCAATCAAAACATTTCAAAACATATTTTGCATCACTTCCATCCCAAGAAAACATAGTAAAATGGGACTATGAAACTCATCTAATGTTCAACTTACTTGACAAGATCTTGCACACAATCTAATCATAACAAAACACAAGTTACACTCAGTTAGGCTAAATGCCTAAGCCAATGTAACAATAACATGATGGACCTCTAAACCTAACACTAAGTTTATGATCCTTTATATGCATCTCCCAAATCATTTTCATACTCTATATAGTCTTAACCCTTAACTTCCAACTTTTTAGTTTTCGGCAGAAATTTACAGTTACTTTACACCACAAATAAAATACTAAATCACCTAATTGATGGTTTTCCTTGCATTCCCTAGTTCCCCAATGAGTTGTGAGCTACTGTGATTTTTTAGAAAAAAATAATATTAAGTGAAACTATTTTATAAAAATTCATCTTTGCAAAGTACTCAGATTCGGATCTGATCGAACCACTCAAAAGTTTGACTTGACCAGACCCATTTAGACACTTGGGAAAATTCTACAAAAATTCCAGAAATTCATATACATCATGAACTTACTACAGTAGGAGTTTCGTTTATTAAAACAAAGTTTTGATATGGTTTTTGACCTCATAAACACAACTCAGAATCTGACCCGAATTTACTGTTTTGACAACTTTTCTTGCGAAAATTATTTGACTAACTTCCCGACCTCAAAACCTTTCGGGGCCTGAGTTTTTGGAAACTAGACTCGCTAAACTTATCAATAGACATAAGATTCATCAAAAATCTCGTTACCAATCATGAGATAACATTCGAACAAGATGACTCAAAATTCTGCTCAACTTTAAATTCAATTTTATCGCGTTCTATCTCTAACCGAATACATCAATATGATTCTAATTAAACCCTAAACACTTCTAATTAAGTTTAACATTATAAATTTATAGATTTTTATGAACCCTAATTTATCCATCACTTTATTGTTACATGAATTGAAAAGAAAGTTAAAACAATTAGTGTTTTTAAACATACCTTGATCCTTAATTCTTGAAACCTTAAATCACCAAATTGATCTCGAATAAAAAAAAATTTCATCTGCTCTTGGGTTCGTCCGGATATAAAAAAATATATGGGGTTATGGGTTTGTATTTATAGTGCAAAGAAGGAAGTTTAGATAATTACCAAATTAGAATCCCACTTTTACTAAAATTAGTTTTTTTTCTTAAACCGGCCGAACAACTCCTTTTTATTTTTTTTATTTTTTATTTATTTATTATTATTTACACAAAAACCCTTTAATTTTGTTATTTTTATAAAACCTTTATTTATTTAGACATCCCTCTAAATAAAACTAGTTTTAAATACCTAAAAATAAATTCACTTCATACTTTATTTCTCCAACTTAATAATACTAAAATTCATTAACTAAATTTCTAAACTGTTATAAATCAATTCTCAGGCAACATAAATGTATGTATTATTGGTTGCCACCTTTGTCAACTTTAGACTAATAATGTGGCTAGTTCTTGTCTCCTAATTACCCAAATAAAAATGTGAAATGTATAGTGTATTTTAGTAGTATAAATACCCATGCAATCTATGCAATAAAAGATACCAATTCACCATATTAAGGTGATACTTCTATCTCATCTTTATCTATCTTTCTAATATATCTTTAGTGGTTCTTGGAAGTTCTTGATTATACCATTAATCTTGTGATAAAACTAATTTATTACAACACGTTATCAGCACGATCGTTCACGTCGTTATAATCAAGTAAGTTTCCAAAAAGCAATAAATTTAAATTCACAAATAAAAATATATATATTCGGAAGTATCGGTTTCTCGCTTCGTTGTCCACAAAGTTTAAAACCGGACCCGGGTCGTTATGTCCCAACGAGGCCGTGAATTTGAAAATTGAGTGTCGGTTTGGAATTTTTATGCCTGAATGATCAAAGATTTAATTTGGATTTCTATTTCTACTAAATTAAATGGAAAGACATATAAAATCAAGCAAACAATTAAGACATTTAAAGATATTTTAAAAAAAGAATTATATATTTTTTATTTTTATTTGATTTAATATGAATTAAAAACACTTTTAATGAAATAAAATGATTAAAAATACTAAACTATTTTATAAAAATCTGAAAAATTAAGGGAAAGTGCATCAAACAATTAAAATCCTAAGAAAAATAAAAAGGGGTCAACAGCTTATCTCAATAAGCTGTTAATAAGCTATTAAGTTCTGATAAGCTAAAGGGCTAAAAGGACATAAATATTAAATAGGGTAAACTAGAAATGAAAAAGACCCTAGGGCAGTTGGTGTTTGTGTGTTACGTTGAGACTTTGGTATACGAGGGAGAGGTCACAGGTTCGACCCCTGTGCCTCTCTTTTTTGTCAAACATTTTTTTTTCAATTTTTCTTTTTGAAAATTAAAGATAAGACAAAGATAAGCAATTTTTGTAAAAACGCTTTTTCTAAGAATTACAAATAAGCCAGGAAAAAAAAAGTAGAACAAAAGTGGACAATTTATACTAAAAAAAACTCAACACTTAACTTCAAACTTAAATTTAACTAAATAAGCTTAAATAAGCAAACTAAAACCAAATAAGCTCAAAACCTGTAACTACCTAGTCCTATTAAGCAAATGATAAGAAATTAACAAGAAAAACAAGATGATAAGCAACTATAAGCACTATGCAAAACAGACAGCATACTATATTCCTTTTTGAACCAAAGGACTAACTTGCAGCTTATACTAATCACCCAAAAAAACCAATTTTGATAGTATAAAAAACTAAAGACATATTTACTATGGATTCTCAAGTTCTTAATTAAGCTGAAAACAATAAAAACTAACAAATGTATTCATGGCATGACAATCATCTTGCCACATGGGCTTTTAAAGCAACTTGTCTATTTTTTTAAAAGCTATGGGAAGATTAGATTCAAAGGGGAAACTACTAAAACTTATCCTAAAGACCAAAAAAAGGGTGCATCATGATGCACTAGTAACTCAATTTAAGACAAGAACTACAACTTAAACTGTTTTTAAAGAAGATTGACAAATGAGTTCTTTTGAATATACATCAAAACTGGCAGTCTAGGATTTTTAATAAGAAAAACTTGAAAACTTAGCACTAACTAATTTGAGCTTATGAAAACTATTCATTAGAACTAATTAGAGCTAATGAAAACTGTCTTGAGAACCAAAGAAAGTTTATAACCATTTTTACCCGTTTTGAGTCCTTGACCCAAACACCCCTTTAAATATTTGATTTGCATATTTAACTAAAAACAGATTAAAAGATGTATCAAATAAGAACCAATAAGCATAATAAAGACACATTAAGCATTTAAAAAGCAGAAATAATAAACAATGAGCAGTTAAATAAGCTAATCATGAAACAAGTATAAAAAGTGCATAAAATGAAAATTTGAGCTAACCTCTACCCTTTGCTTTAAACAAGGGCTTAAAAGAAGTTCCTAAGAGCTCTAACCTACCTAGCTTATTGATTAAGCAACTCTCTCGCTAACTTAACCATAAGCCTTTCCTTGTCACATTTTATCATCCATTTAGCTCAATATAAAATCAATCCCTTGATTCATTGACAGAAATATCACAGATGCTGAAAATTTTTGTATAAACTTATATTATCAAATACAGGTTTTAAAAGCTTATACAGAGCCTTAACAGATCATTTAAAAAGCATATTCACTTTAAATCACTAAACAGAATTTTGCATAAACTTAAAATTTTCATTAATTCTTAAAAACTTTTAAAGACTAAAAAAATGAAATTACATAAAGCTGAATTTAAATGTTGTACAAACATAAAAACATTTAAAGTTAAACTATACTACTCCTATGTTACCCCTTTTTTCTAACTGTGTGTTAAAACACAACTTATATACTGAATACAACTAATGACAATGTTTCTGTGCCAATTGTGTTTTCTGTGTGAGAGACTTCAAAGTTTCATCCAAGCCATCAATTATGCTTGCTCTCCAAGCCTAATGATCTAAAACCTTCATTTTTTGTACTTGTCCTATCAACGAATAAGGAATTAGAGGATTTCCAGCGTGTATTTAGTTTCTTGTGAGGTGGGGTTAAGTTGTGGGGTTCATGGGTTTGTCATGGGGTGAGGGTTTCGAGGGATAGTGAAGGTTTTGTCTGTTTTTGCAGGGGAGAAGATATACAGTGATTTTGGGCGGGAAAGTTTGGTTTGGGGTGAGCAGGGTAAAACTTTAAGGTGTTGACACCTTTGGCCCCTCTGTTTATGTGTATTCATTGCATGGACAGTCCTTGTACTCTGCATCATTGGTCCTTGGTTTGATTTGTTATTTGCACCGTTAGTCCTTTTGGACTAACAATGTTAGTCCTTAAGGACTAACGATGTAAGGTGTAAAAGGTGTATTGGGTTAACGGTTAAGGGTGAAAGGGTTAAATGATTTTGGGCTTTTTCAAATGGGCCGGTTGTATGGTTTTGGAGTTGGATTTTTAATAAAGGCTTAAAAAGGGTTTTAGGTTTTATTATTTGTAGTGGGTTGAACCAGCCTAATAAGGTAGGCCCGGGTTGGTCCATTTTGACAATTTTGGGTTTTTTGGGTTCGTTTTTCGATGCTTATTTCAATGCCGTGTCTCGGGTTAACTTTGACTTGTTTTAACTTTGATTTTTTGGTTGTCTTTGACTGGCTTTGGAATTGATTAAGGCAACTAGAAATACCCATAGCTCTTCAGTTTTTGGTTGTTACCCCCCTCTCTACCTATCCCAGCTTATTGTCTTTGACTGATTATGGACATTTTTGTTGTCTAACCTACCAGCTTAATGATATAAGCAACCTAGAAAATAACCCATTAGCTCTTTCCTTGTCCAGCTTATCATCCATTAAGCTCAATATAAAAATCCTTGATTCCAATGACAGAAAACTCACAAATGCTATTGTTTAAACTTATATTAGCAAAACAGGTTTTAAAAGCTTATGAGAGCTTAACAGAAACATTTAAAAGGTATAACATTCACTTTAATACTAAAAACAGAATTTTGCATAAACTTAAATTTTCATTAATCTTAAAAAACTTTACAAGACTTAAAAAAATGAAATTACAATAAGCTGAATTTAAATGATGTAAAACATAAAAACATTAAAAGTTCAACTATACTACTCCTAAGTTACCCCTTTTCTAAATGTGTGTAAAACACATATATATACTCGAATACAAAATGACAATGTGTGCTAGTTGTGTTTTATGTGTGAGAGACTTCAAAGTTTCATCCAAACCATCAATTATGCTTGCTTTCCAAGCCCAATGATCTAAACCCTTCATTTTTTGTACTTCTCCATCAACGAATAAGGAATTAGAGGATTGCCAGCGTGTATTTGGTTTCTTGTGAGGTGGGGTTAAGTTGTGGGGTTCATGGGTTTGTCATGGGGTGAGTGTTTCGAGGGATAGTAAAGGTTTTGTTTGTTTTGCCGGGGAGAAGATATACAGTGATTTTGGGCGGGAAAGTTTGGTTTGGGGTGAGCAAGGTAAAACTTTGAGGTGTTGACACCTTTGGCCCCTCTGTTTATGTATATTCATTGCATGGACAATCCTTGTACTTTGTATCATTGGTCCTTGGTTTGATTTGTTGTTTGCACCGTTAGTCCTTTTGGACTAACAATGTTAGTCCTTAAGGACTAACGGTGTAAGGTGTAAAAGGTGTATTGGGTTAACTGTTAAGGGTGAAAGGGTTAAATGATTTTGGGCTTTTTCAAATGGGCCGGTTGTATGGTTTTGGAATTGGATTTTTAATAAAGGCTTAAAAAGGGTTTTAGGTTTTATTATTTATAGTGGGTTGACCCGACCCAATAAGGTAGGCCCGGGTTGGTCCATTTTGACAATTTTGGGTTTTTTGGGTTCGTTTTTCGATGCTTATTTCAATGCCGTGTCCCGGGGTTGACTTTGACTTCGTTTTGACTTTGACTCTTTTGGCTGTTTTTGACTGGCTTTGACTTGACTTTTCACGCTCTTTTCATTCTTGAGCTCGGTTTTGTCGTTTTGGCTTCATTTTTTCGTCCTTTTGTCGGATATCCGTTTCCTGCACAATATAAATAAAAACATACAAATACATGTATTTTTGGTACTTTTCTATCTTTTTTCTCTCTAATAATATGGCTCAATTTCTTTTCCATTTTACCAAGCCTCCGGATCATTGTTCAAAGGGTGAATCGTGATAACACTATTGCGTGTCCCCACGCAATGATATAAATATCCGCTTAGAAAACCAAAAATTTCAAAGCCCTTAAACTAATAACCTCACAAAGTAGATAAGTGTTCGTTAAAGGGAATTAAGAAATCTTTAGTTTTGAAAACGCCCCGTTTTTACCATTTTTATAAATCTACACTTATTACCACACATATTTTTGTATTTTTCTTTTTTTTCTCATTTTTTTGTACTTTTCATTTTAAGCAACTTAACATACATGCTTGACTTTCGTTATTTTTATAACTTTAGGGATCATAGAACAAGAAGCATTTCAATCCTAAAATGCCCTTAAAAAGGATAAATTCATCGTCCCCGACTTTTCACTAATTCCGAACCAAGCTTAAAACGAAATCACCGTTAAATATAAGTTAAGATGCTAACACTACTCATATTTGTAACTTGTAAACTTTTACTCCTGACAATTATTAAATATTAGGTGAATGTGCCATTTTGAATTTCAACCATGGATCAACGGTTTGCAAAAATTATATGCTTCACGTTTCACCCGAGAATAATAAGTTTGAAGGCGAGATCATCCCATGCAGCGACTTTCGTCTCGGCACATCCCAACCTCATCGGCTAAGTGACCAAGCTTTTGACACCCCACAGAGACTAGTATCGGGACTCACGAACCTTTGGTTTTAAAAATTCTAAAGTTTCTCGTTTACACATATCTTATTAATGTAATCATGAAATAGTCAAAGTTCAAAAACATATTTAAATTTAAGAAAAATGATTTTCCATATATTTATTTATTCATACTTAACATTAACATAATCATGATGCAATTGTAACCCTCGACCTTTTAGAAGGCTGCAACATCGGTTGTGAGCCGGCAAGATGCAACAAACTTTTATCGGCTTCGGATTATTTATTCTTACTATGGGCCTTTTTTAGAAGACTGCCACATCGGTTGTGAGCCGGCAAGAGGCCGTAAACTTTTATCAGCCCACAGTTTATATAATTGCCTTATTCATTATTTTTCATTTCATTTTCTCATTTTATTTTATTATTTTTTTATATTTTTTTTCTTTTTCATTTTTCACTTTATTTCGCGATATATATAGAAAAGACTTTTTTTGGAAAATTTAAGTATAAATTTGAACTAAGACTAAGATTATTGATATATTTCAATTTCAAAAATTGTTGATTTAAGTCTAATTTTCAAAGATAGCACGTATTATTAGTCCGGTTAAAAGCTTGCGGGAGTAAAAAGTCATAAATTTCACACATGAGCTTGTAAGATTTCCAAATAATCCTTGTTTAGCATTCAACTCGTACTTAACTCTATCACTTTTCGTTCTTCGTGAATATTCGCGAACGCTTAGCCTAAACGTTAAAGAACAAGCTAGAGCTCAACACGCTCGATCGAGTCAAAATTTATTCTTATTCTACCCAGCAGGAAATTCAAAATTGTGACAAAACACTTATTTTATTTTGAAATTTTTTAATTTTTTTCATTTTTTTTTTGAAATTTGGGTGGTAAAAACGGGATTACGTGAAAACAACAGCTGCAGGCACAATCAAATCGAAGATCCCCCATACTAGAATGAAACATTGTCCTCAATGTTTTACGAAGGGTCTCTACGCAAATCCTAAGCCGTTTATTAAGTATGCTTAAAGAAAAACGTTGGTCGATTAGATTAGGATATCGGATTTCCTAAATGAAGCTGAGGATGTGAAGACCGAGTGATCGGAGGACAAAACCACGGGCACGAGAGTCATCACAATCCGGGCAATCCTGGACATACATCACAAAACACAAAACACGGATAATGAAATAGGCGAGCCTCATCACAACACAAAACACTTATTAGCAATAAGAAAGAAGATAGAATGGATAAGCATGGGTTGCCACCCACGAAGTGCTTGTTTAAGGTCATTTAGCTTGACCCGATCCCCCCATACTTGAGCTTGTCAAGGGGGATAGAAATGGGGATGACAAACACCTAAATTTGGAGTGTTGTCT
>BQNB010055138.1:26170-39241 GCA_026074375.1 Tanacetum coccineum
CCAAATTTTCTATCCTTGCGAATTCCTATTATTTAAATACGTATACATATACATATAAATACGTACACACATAAAATTTTACCATCTTTTTCATTGTCACTAAAATGTGAACATAATGAAATATCCATAGCAACTATAACTTCAATCACCATGAGACGATCACGCTCAAAGCATAAGGAAGAAGTCGTCATCAAAAACATAATAAGAATAGTTCCCAAGTAGATCATTTAGGGGAAGAATGTTAGAAATAAAGAAATAATCTACTTGTAGCACTGTTATAAAGTGCATGGACTAAATATGTTAAGTTAGAAAGTTTAATAAAGATAGTTAACCAAGGGGTATAAATAGGTATTTATGCCATGGTTAAGTGTAACAATTTTATTTAATCAAAAGGCAAGTTAAGAAATTCTCTCTCTAAACACACACACTATTACACCTTTATTTACACACTAGTCATCAATCAAGATCTATATGCTCAATACTATCTAAATCTCATCCATATGGACCATTGCCATGCAATGTCCTCAACTCTCAATTCACACGCACCTAAAGCCTACCAGCTGGAGCTATATATAGGGCGGAAGATCACAAGTCCCACACAGAAACACGTAAAATGACTAGTTTTCTCTTATTGGGCCTTAAGGCCCAATAGATGTCCATTAAGTTATTCGCAGTTATAAGATACGATTTAGGCCCAATACTAAAGCCCATTAGTAAATATAATCCCAAACGATAGTTACCAAAATAATCCGAACCACAATAAGCTTACAATAAGCCATGGCTTATTGGGCTTATTGGGTTGTGAGCCTTATAAGCTCCCAAACAAATATAGTAAGCTTTTAAATAAGCTAATAAGCTACGTAGTACATTTTGTTATTACCATAAGCTATCAAAATAGTCTACAAAAATACGACATAAGAGGTAAGTAACCAAAAATAGCTATTCTATTATCCTTGTGGTTTTTAAACCAATATAAGCCCATAAATAGGTTCACTAGTGCTTATAAATAAGCCGAATAAGATACTAACCAAAATAAGCTAAATAGAAAATAAATGTTTTTCAACCATCACAACCACGACAATAAAACTACAAAACCCTCGTTTCCCTTGTTTCTTATTCGAACAATAAACACACCCTTTATTAGTTTCCGTAAATTTTTCGTGTTCGATTATTAGCAAACGCACCGTACAACTAGCTTCTACGCATCATTAGTCGTTCAAAAGTACAAGTTAAATTAAAATTTAGAAGACTTACAAAGAGGGTTTTGAAAGCGAGTTAGGACACGATCCGACAACCCAAACGTTGTTTAAATGATAACCCGGATACTAGAATCAACCCAAAACTTCTATGTCTTCATGTTCTTGATCAAGTTGCAAAAATTTTAAGTGTGTGTGTGTTAGGGTCGGACGAACCAAAATAAGAGAGAAAGAGAGAAAAGGTTTTGAGATCAAAATGAGAAATGCATGTTGTGTGTGTTGGCTTATGATATAAGCTTGTAATAGTACATGGGGACCAAAAGACAAAAAAAGGAACCCCACATGTCTCCTAGTGGGTTCGAACCGGCCAAGGGTATCCAAGGGCTCGGGATGCTTGCGTTTTGTGTCGCGTTCGCTTAAGACTTAAGTTTCGCCAATTTAAAATGTTACCCGAAGTTTCTTAGTATTTTTAATGGACTTAAAAATATTTTTCCAAGAATCTTGATTATTTACACGACATATTTCACAGTTAAAATGCCTTAGATTCAATTTGAGTATTAACGGATGTGTCGGGACTCGTTTTTTGGCATTTCAAGCTATTTACGGGACGAACCTCCCGGAACATAATCAACATAGATAATATCCTCTAAAAAGGATTAACACAAGCAACATAAACACGAGATACTCACAATCACATTGATTCGCCACCGTCAACACGGTACTTGCACTAACGAAACTGACAAAAGTCAAATAGTCAAAGGACTAAATTAGAAAATTCAAAATCTCAGAAAAGGGAAAGGGTTAAAGTAACGAACTTTTAATATTACTGATTTAGGCATTGAAACCGACTACTTTGTGACGATTTAGTAAATATGACCTGCGGATTTCAACGTAGATAATTTTTTTAAGTCCCACATGGACAGTCCATTTATGTTTAGCAAAACTGTCACAAACCATTAAAACCAGATATATAAGTACTACTATCTTACTATCTTCCTTTGTACTATCTTACTATCTTCCTTTGTAAATAGATAAACATATCTTCTTTATGACACACACATAAACATTAAACCCAGATCTGGAAAAAATAAAAAAAAACTTAACTCATGAACATCATCATCTTACTTCCACATGCACAAAAAATTATGTCCTCATCTTCATTTATCAACACAACTCAGAGCTAACACAAAAATCAAAATCAAATCATATCGTTGCGCCAAGTTGAACGAACGGAAGACTTATTTATGTATGTTGATTTTGATTTGATTGGTTGAAAGTTATGGATTTTATCATTGCTATGGGTTTTATTAAAGATATAGTATATCGAAGCTTTATTAACGAGGAAAAGAGCTTCTTAAGAAATAAAAACATTCGGATCTTCACTTTTGATAATCTGACTCACTCGATTAATCCGTATATTATACAATATACCACAATTAACTAAATTATCGATGATGACGTCATCAGATTTTGAAGAATTTGTGCCGTTAGAGTGAGGATTGGTTATTGTTGCAGTGACGTCATCGTTTTTGGTGAGTTTTGGTTTTGAAGGATTTCGGCCCGTCGTCATTTTTGGATTTTTGGAGGTGTGTCTTCGTCATTTTGGGAGATGTGTCATATAAACAAAATCCATGTCGAGTGCGTTATTTTTTAGTGTGGTGCGTGGTGGTGAGTGTCGCCATTGCCGGAGGCGACTATTTGTGACCCGCCTCGTCGGAAGAGACAAGGTGAAAGAGATGAGTTTTAGTAGGTGTGTTTAGATGCAGGTTTCACTTTAGTGACAGTGTACTATGTCAAATATCCATATAAGCATAAAAATTAAATATATATTAGGTGGTAATTGATTTTACTTGGTGAGCCGGTAGCCGGTTACCAAATTTACTAGGTGATGCAAATTTGAAAGTTTGATTTACTATATCGGTAATATAAAAACTTCGTTACATAGATGTGTAAATTGAAGAAAGTACGTTTTTAATAAAGAAACTTAACCCTAGTTTGTTATTACCATCGTATACCAAACACTGTACCAAATACCGTACACCATTGTAGAAAGATATGTTAGTATTTTAGTCCTCAAAATACATAGAGAGAAAGGTTGGTTTCACCTCAACTAGAACTCAATATTTAGCTTTGTATCGGTAAAAGTATAAGTGACGTTGTAAGGTTTTTGTCTGCCGGGTAAAGGAGCTTGTTGACATAGTGAAAGGATACTCCTGAGTTGGATGCTTGGGGAGTAGAGTAGGGCGAGGAATAAAGCTTCGTGACCGAACCACTATAAATATTCTTGTCTCGGTTTGATCTTTTTATTTATTGTTTATTGTCTTTCATTTACATTCATACATCTTAAGATTTCACGCTAAGTTCTCGAAACTATAATTTTAAAACGGTAAAACTATTCAACCCCTCATCTAATTTTCCACAAAAAGAGTTACAAGAAACAATGAAAACGTTGATGGATCTATTACTTTTAACTTACATCAAAAGATTAATTCTCTTTGTCAAAATGGTACTCTTATTGCTCATTATTATAATAAACTCACCGCTTTGTGAAAACAAGTTGATACATTAGTTTAGTTACCTAAATATACTTGTCATGCGGCTAAGGATTCTAAAAAACATAATTAATTGTTAAACTTCATGCAGATCTTGATGGGTCTGGATGATGTTTATATGCAAACTAGGAGTAATATTTTGGCTAGAGATTCTTTACCTGATGTGAGAGGTGCTCATGCTATTATTTTTAGAGAAGAGTCACACAAAGGCATTGCTTTTAGTAGCTCTTCTCACAGGTCCAAATCTAGTGCTTTCATGTCTAATGATTGGCATAATAAAGTGTTTTAAAACAAAAATAATAATGTTGGGTGTAATAAAGCAACAAGATTTTCTGACAATAGAAGAAGAAATGGACCTAGTAGTTTTGGAAACTCTAGTTCTACTTTTTTCTGTGAAATTTGTGGGTACAATTGTCATACCATTAATAGGTGCTTTAAGACCATTGTTCCCAGTGATTTTGGGGAAAAAATGGGCAAAATTTTAAAGGGAAGATTTTCAAATAATAATTTTGTTGGGTCTACCTTGATCTCTAGTCCATCCTTTGTTTTTACCGACAAAGAATTGTCTACCTTGATCTCTATTATCAAGAAAATTCTATTAATGGAAAAGAAGTACATGCTAACATGACATGTACTATTTTTAACTCTAGCAAGGTCTTTAATAAAAAATTTGACGGATTTTTTTCTCTAACAATATGATGCATTCAACCCATATTACAAAAGGTTTGATTACATATTTCGGGGCAAATAAACATATGACATATTTTGACAAGTTTTTGGTTAATGTTATTAATGTTTCTTATTTTAGAATAAAAGTTTCTTATCCCAATGGGACAAAAGCTTATATTACTACGATTGGAAATATGCAATTAACTTATTTATTTACTTTATATATTAGCAAAAAATAGTAAATTGATTGTTTCTTTTGATGAGGTTTCGTGTTTTATCTTAAACCAAGATTTGAGGGCATGGAAAATATTAGGGACTTGTAGACAGAGTGGTGGTTTGTACCATTTTGATGAAAATCAAGGTAAAAAACTTAAGAGTTCTTCTACAAATAATGTTGTCTAAATACACTTGGCATTGCGGACTTGGTCATGCAGCTGATCAAGTTCTCAATGTTGAAACCAAGGTGTATTGTTTAAAAACAATGAGTCTTATACAGTCTATGATATTTGTAAAAGAGCTAGACAAAATAGAGAAACTGTTTCTTTTAAGTGATCACATTTTTAATGAATTAGTAGAAATTATGCATCTTGATTTGTGGGATCCTTATAAGGTTACTAGTAGAGATGGTTACCAATACTATCTTACAGTAGCCGATGACCTTTCTAGAGCTGCGTGGGTCTATCTTCTTAAATCTATAACTAAGGTTGAATATTTTTTCGTTTTTTATAGGTTCAATAATAATGAGTTAAAAACATATCAAAACATATAGGAGCGATAATGGGGCAAAAGTTGTTAATCAAATATTCACTCAATTTTGTAAAAAATATGTTATTTTGCATCAAACTTTATGTAGTTACACCCCTCACAAAATGGAATTGTTGAAAAGAAACATAGGCATATTTTATATGTTGTTAGTTCCCTTCGTTTACATGAAGGGATTCCTTTAAATATGTGGATTGAATGTATTCTAACTGTAACTTACTTAATTAACATATTATCTACCTTTGTGTCGAATGGAAAATCTCCTATGATATACTTTATAATAGATCTCCTTCTCTTAAACACTTTTTAATACAAATAAACCGTAAAAATGTTTATTTATATTTTACGATCTATCTTTGTTTTGTTAATAACAAAACATAAACTTGTCGAAAGTAGAAAATGAAATTCATTAGTATAAAACCAATAGTTTCTCTAACTCATGTATTTATCAAACCATCTTTCATATTACATCATTTACACTCAAAACACATAAATACATTTTTAGAATAAAAATGTACACTTTACATAAAAACACATAAAAACCTTCAAACATATTTGCATCATAATTAACATATTTTTTCTACCAAATCTGAACAGAATCTTACAAGATTACACATGATCTCTCAAGATTTTTTAAATCAAAAATCGGATTTGGTTACTGTACGCCGGTTCTGTTGAAGAACACTGGCCGGTTCTGTTTTACAACAGAACCGGCGGAACCGGGGTACAGTAAATCTTAAGTCTATAAATACCAACTCATTTCACTTGTTTAAGCATCCATTCATGTAGTTTTTTTCTCTCATATTCAGTTAACAACTGATCTCTAATCATGGTTTCTTTATTTTAGTGTTTTGGTAAATTTCTTAATAGGAGAAGTTCTACCAGGTTTTGCATACGAGGTCATCTCTCAAAGCTCACTTTATGGCAAGAGTCTCTCATCTCATAAAGATCTACCTACTGATCTTGATGCATCATCATCCTTTGTCATCAATAAGATAGTAAATTAGTGTTAGTAGTATTTAGGAACATTTGAATAAATTTGTTGTAATATGTCTACGCATAGATCTTTGTTAAGATCTAGGTGTGATGCTTGGTACCTAGTAGAGGACAAGTATCTTTGGGTTTTGTTTCTTCACATTAGGACACGGTATATAGTGTTGTATCATTAAATGGTGTATGCTTGTATGGGTTTGGTTCTTCCATATTAGAACCCGGTGTTTAGCTTAGCACCGGATAAAAGGGTAAGCGACGTTGTGAGGCTTCTCCGCCAATTGAAGGAGTTTTGGTGACTAGTGCATTTGAACTCTCAAGTAGGTGACTCGGGGAGTGGAGTAGGGCAAGGTAGGAGACCTTGTAGCCGAACAACTATAAATACCTTTGTCACATATCCTTTATTATTATTTCTTGCTTATCTTGCTAACATAATTATTTATATCCTTCCATCAATAGATCTAAAAATAATCAACCAGAAATGTCTAATCAAAATTTTTAATTGGGAAAACTATTCAAACCCCTCCCCTTCTAGTTTTCAACAATTGGTATCAAGAGCAGGTTATCAAAGTTTTTTAAAGTATACTGTATTTTAAAAAAACTTTAAAAACCGATCAAATGAATTTCGAAAACTACAATTATTTTTTTAGAGCTACTATGTTATTTGTTTTCTTAAAAGCTCGTTGAAGGATGATCAAGAAAAAAGGGAAACTACTGTTCTTGGACAAAATCTCATCTTGGCCCAACAAGCCGATTCCACCGGTTCGGTTCATGAATGGGACCGACCATGCTCAGGTAATAGAACCGCGGATCTGGCCAAAATTTCTCTTTGAACTTAAAATTTTTAAATGGGCCGAATTATAATAAAAATAATGGTATAGGCTTATATTTGCAAAAATCTCCTGGACATTTTAATTGGGCTAAATATGATCAATTCATATAAACCATTTTTTACTATTAAATTCTTTTCAAAAAAATATATTCTTTTGATAATAAAATTATTTTTAAAATTATTTGGTCATGATCACGTGTCGCAAATTCACAATGCCAAAAGGTACACGATCTCTTATCCCTTCTACTTTAGTTGCTCATCGTGCTCATATTTTATCTATGAAATAATTGTAAAGTGCTATGTGATTTATTCTTCTAAAAATGTTATTGTGTTATTTTTTAGTCTTGCACACTCTTGCAACTTCTTTCTCGAATCCTTCCTTCAAACTCACGACTCGTCTGAGGTACGATGTCTGTTAGCCTTATTTTCTATAAATCAAACAAGAATGTTTACGGTCGTCTTTGTTTAGATTAAGTCTTGTGATGTAATAGGCTAGTCGGGATTAACGGGCTTGGACGTTAAGCTAATAATGTCCTTGTTACGGGCTCAAAGGCCAAGATAAGCCAAGCTCGGCCCAAGTAGTAAGCCATACGCCATCTAGTAGGCTAAGGGTATAAATAAGACCCTCTCCACACATGGAAAGGGTGTTGGTTACATTGTGTATGTGTTTCCTCCCAATCTAATCTTTTTCTCTTTTGTTTCTCTCTCTAGTTTCTCTCTCTACTTTTCTTATTATTTCGTGCTTATCATGGCATATTGGTAAGCTTATTGTTGTGTTTGGATCTTAGTTATTTAGGATAATAAATGGTATCAGAGCCAGGTTTTTGGTGATTGATTTATTGTGGTTCGTGTGGTTTTTCATCAAACCATGTAGTTCGTGTGCTTATTTTCATCCAAAAAGCTACGGCTTATTGAGGGTTTTCAAAATGGTTTGAAACACTTCTTTAAATCTTTCCTTTTTAGTAGTTTATCATATCTCTTTTTCATTTAAAACCACTCTTATTTTTGGTTTTAAAAATTTCATTCGAAACTCAAAGAAAAAGTGGAAAACTTTTTTTCTTAAAAATCAAAAAGTTTCTATTTTTATGTTAAGACTTTCTTAGTTAAGCTTAGATTTGCAAAATAAATCATTTCAAAACGTCAAAAATCGTGTCTTTAAGTGATTTGAAAAAAATTAGTTTTTGTACTAGGCGATTTATACACTTTTTGAAGTGACTGATTTATACACTTTCTAAAGTGACCGATTTATATATTAGCTTAACCGATTTATACATCTCAAGTCTAACCGATTTATACACACTCCTTGGCTTAACCGATTTATACAAAGTGTGTATGCCTAGCCGATTTATACACATCAGAAACCAAATTTGGTACTACCAATTTGGTGAAAATTTAATTTCGGTACAAAGGAAAATCAAGTCTCGATCCGCGCATCAGGTGGGAAGAGACTGACTTCGGGCTTCATATAAACAAGAACTTCAAAGTAAAATCAGAAATTCTACTTTAGTTTTATGGTTTCTTCTTGATTAGTAAAATCCCGTGAAAGTCTCACTTCTTTTCTCGGTTTAATCAAGACATGTAAAATCCCGTAAAATAGAATTCCATATCAAACCACAATCTCAATCACTTCATAAAACTTAAGATCCGATATCCATTCACAACTATATCAAAATGTCAAATACCAATAACAATTTGCAAACTCAAACATCAAATACTCTTAACAATGCCATCATGGAAGCAGGTGGTAAAGACCGTCCACCAATGTTAGCACCTGGTAATTACGTTCAATGGAAATCCAGAATCAAGATATACATCGACACCAAACCTAATAATGAACTCATCCACTATTGACTCCAAAATCCACCGTACAAATTCAAATGGACTGAGAAGACCGTTCCAGTTGCTGAAGGTAGTTCAGAAACCACTACAGAAGGGTATATGGAGAACTACAAGAATGTTTCACAAGACATACGGGATCAACTGAATGCTGAAGCTAAAGTTGTTCAGATAATTCTTACAAGGATAGATAATGACATCTATTCCACAGTTGATGCTTGTCCAAATGCATGTGAAATGTGGAAAGCTATTGAAAGGTTGAAACAAGGTGAATCAATCAATGTTCAAGATCTTGAAACCAATTTATATTGGGAGTTTGGAAAATTCACATCACGGGATGGTGAATCACTTGAATCGTATTACTCAAGGTTCTACAAGATGATGAATGAGTGTAACACCCCCAAAATACGATACGCAGCGGAATACAACATTTGGGGTGTTACCTCATAATACATACACACGAGTCCCAGTAAACGTTCAAAGATACGCTTATAAAACAAAATTTATTTTATTTATAAAAAAATCAGAGTTACATAGGTCCCAATACCAACGTAGAAATTTAATTCTAAAAGTCACAACACGACTTGGTTTCTAAAAACATTGTTTTAATTTATGACACTACTTCACCGAGACACCGTCCTTGATATCCGCGTTCAGTCCCATCCAAGCCGTCAACAACACCTAACCTGAGATACATGCTTAAAAATGTCAACAAAACGTTGAGTGAATTCATAGAGTTTACAAATAACAGTTAGAACGCATATTTTGTTAAACAAAACACAATAACATTGCTATTACGGCAAGTTACATAATGATTTCCAACTAAATGAGCCCGTGCACCGAAACTTAACACATTCATCCCGTAGGACAAAATAATGTCCGGGAAGTATGCCACTTCCCCTAATACTAACCACAAAATGTCCGTTACAGGGTGCTCACCAACTGATTCAAACCCCGGACAAGGTTGTCAAACCCAATAGATCTATTTAATGCATTAACGTTTACCTACAACTAGGCAACTAACGGTCACACAGTAAAAGGCATATACTCAATAGTAATGAAATCATATTAAGTATCAAAACATATTGCGTTCTCATTTTCATAAAACAACAAGTATCCCCCTCGCGGGTTAAAAAGATTTAAAATAGTTCGAAAGCGAGGCTATGAACTCACCTTGATCGATGCCGAAGATCAAATAACCAAAACAATCACGAACTACTCGACAACGAGCTCAACCGCGACCTATAATTTATGTCGCTCGATTACTATACTATAAAGTACGATCGAATAGTGCGTGCGTCGCAACTATTGAAATAACATAAGTATACATACACATGTGATGAGAAATCCACTTGCGCGTCCTAGATCTTAAACTTCACGTAATTGAGTTACGATCATTCTTTTATTTATATTATACGTCACTTATTCAAAAACTTTCTATTTTCGAAAACTTTCTATTTTTAGAAAGTTGCTATTTTCGGAAAGTTACCATTTTTAGTAAGTCCTGTCTTCTAATTATGTTTATAATAATATTTATTTATCTCATCGCACATTCGACGCTCAATATGGTTGTCGTTTACTCGTATCGGTGTTATATCCGAATATTTCAAAAGTTTCTATTTTTAGAATCTTCTTCGCTCATAACAATCGTTAAGTCTAAAATATTTTACTTGTAATAATAGTAGCGTTTATTATTTTTATAACATCCGACAAGTCTAGCATCAACCCGTTGACTTTCAAAAGTCAACGTTGGACTTTAATTGACTTTGACTTTATGTATATATATATATATATATATATATATATATAATATAGTAGTATATTAATTTATACTATGTATATAAATTATATATATATAATTATTGACTAGATCTGACCCGCTCAATACGACCAGTTATATCACATTTTCACGACTCGGACTCTAAAGAGATTTTATGCAAAACGACATTCCTGACAACTTTTTAGTTTTAGCCGAGACCCAAACTCGACAGAAAATGACCAAAATGCCCTGCAAGTTTCCGCAGGAACTTGTGACATTTTTAATAAAAGTGCAGAATTTGACCTTGGGTTTTGACCCGTTATTACTCGATTTTAAAACTAGCAAGCCTCGCGGCAAAGTAAAACGTCATTCCGAGCAACTTTCGTGCTTCGCCGGAAGGCCGAAACGGACTCGAAAGTGCTCAAAACGGACGTTTAAAATTCTGCCAGCATGTATAAAAAGCTTAATAGCTGTTTGGAACTTTATAAGTTTTCAAATCTTGTTTTCGCCGTAACTTCTTCGTTATGAGGAGTTACGCGGCGTTCGAATTACCAAAACGCTCGTAAAAATACCCTCTACCATATTTTCTAACCAAAAATCAAATTTCACAAAATCTCATGCCTCGTTTTCCATGTCAAAGTTTCTGCCCAGATTTACATGTTACAAATCATGCCAAAAATCCATTTTTGACCAAAAATTCCATTCACGGCACATCTAAAATGGCCTATAATCCATATTTAACTCGCTCAATCAATCAATAACAAAAACTAACTAGACAACGCAAGATCTCACGGATTTCATCACATGCATTAACCGAAAACGAATCGAATCACAAAAACAATTATAAAACTAGCATGTAAATTACTTACAATGCTATATATATAGCAAGATCGGACAAGGAAAATTTCGTCTCGTCCCTTTTCTTTTCTAGCCGTGACTTCGGACCAAACACAAACCAAACCCGAAACTTTTTCCATTTAAACCAACACTTCTAAAACACTTATCTAGCTTCACAAACACCCCTTTTTAACCAAAATGTCAAGAATCAAACCCGGATTCTAACTTCCTCGAAACTTATTGCATGTAAGATTTTCTTATATGTAAATGTAGGCCTTGATACAAGGATCAATATTTTGTAACTTGATTATAATGCATGTCGGAAAAATCAAGGCGGTTGGGTGGTGCTTGTGTTCGGCCGGAAATGAGGGAGGAGAGGACAAATGAGAACAAAGTTTGTAAAGAGTAAAAATGTGTGTATGATGTTGGTATTTATAGAGAATAAGTTTGATCACTTGACACTTTTAGTCCCTCCATCCCTAAAGTCCTTTCAAAATTAGTACAAAGGTTATTTGTTTCGTTATGTCACCGACCAAAGGCTCGGGATTATTCTTCCGTGACTAGATTTATTTCCGTCACACTTAATTTGGTTTAAAACTTTTATTAAAATGTTAACTCTCGTCAAAAATAAAGTTTTGACTCGGTTTCGACTAACTCGGGACGAGGACGATAAAATACAAATTATCATCATAAAAATAATAACGAAGTGCGTCGAAATTTCTACGATACTCAAAACGCTTAACGGTCGCGCGGTCAAACGTTGACTCGCGAAACATCAAAAATAAAAATTTCTAAATTTCGTTCGAAATAAAATACGAAAATAATTATTCACGAAAAATAAAATTTTAAATGTCGACGTTCGTTCACATGAACTAATAAAATAATAATTATTACGTCGAATTCGCGATCGTTATACGCTTCGTAAAACTCGGGTTGTTACATTCCACCCACCTTAAGGGAGCGCCGTCCCGGTGCTCGTCCTTCTTACTTGTCTTAATTTTACTTGTAGTGAGACGGTTTCCTCATTATCGAATGGCCCCACATGCTCGAACTCAAAGATCATACATTAAAATACTCGCCTTAACTATTACGGATGGAAAGTCAACAAAACAAATGGTAGTTCATATCAACAAAATTCAAAATATAATTACTATCGCTCTTATCATAAGAGACAAAATACGCCACAAAACATATCCGGGAAAACATAAATCGCGTCGTTTTTAAACGAAAGACTTTAAACGAGAGATCAACCCAAATCTTAGTTTGGTGATCATTCCAATAAAACAAAGCGCACACCGGTACACAAAACCGAAACATACGTCGCTAACCAAAACCAAAACATACATCGCCCTCCCGGTCTTATTAAATAATGCACCACCGGTTGCGAAAATAGTCCGGAGTACATATGACCCCATCAAACGCATTATAGCCTCATTACACATAATCACATAATCATATAAGCACATATTCGCCTATTCGTCATTTTAAAATGACTTTATATTTCTACCTAGCTTTACTTAGGCACTCTATGACACTTGCTCATTATCACACTTAGCAACAATCATGCTTGCTTATTATAAAGCCTTAGCAAAATAATCGTGTTAGCTTATAGTGAAGCCTCAACAAAACAACTATTCC
>BQNB010055139.1:5556-29804 GCA_026074375.1 Tanacetum coccineum
GAATATAATGATTCATTATAAGTAATGACCCATTACTCCAAAATCATTCCTTTACGTAGCGTTTGGTACATCGTAATGAGAGTAGTACTGGAAAATATTATTACGACGGAATGAAAAAATTATGTTTGTTTACAATTACGGAATGCAATGACTCGTTACATGTAATCACTCATTACATCAAAAACCATCATTTTCATTCATTAGGGGTCCCTTATTTTTTTCCATTACATCTTGTAATGGAATTATAATTACATAAAACACCTTTATTAATTAGTTACCAAACTAAAAAAATATATCACTAAAGGTTATTTTAGTCTTTTTATTATCGATTACATTCCAATCTATCATAATAACCAAATATAATTATGATCGTAATGCATCATTTCATTACTTCATTTATTTCATTACGACGTTTATTACATTCCGTCACTATTTTATTTTGTCATACCAAACAAACCCTTATACTCCAAAATCATTCCTTAGAGGTCCTCTACTTTTATTTATTACATCTCGTAATGGAATTAAATTACATAAAACACTATCATTAACTAACCACATTAAATAATTTCTATCATCAATGGGGTATTTTAGTCTTTTTATTATCGATTTTATTACGTCTTATCATACAAACCAAACATGATTAATAACGATAATGAACCATTACATTACACTATTTATTTCATTACGTCGTTAATTCCATTCATTTGACATTTCATTCCGTCCTACCAAACGAACCCTTAAAGATAAATTTAACTTAGGTGGAGACATGGATCAAATCAGACGTCAACTCATTTTTCTTTAGCTTTATTAGAACATATTACACCTTAGTTAACCACTTACTTTACTTTTTGTTTTCATTTTATTCATGTAAGAGAATGGATAGCAAAGAAAAAATGTAATGGTTCGACCCGATCAATCCATTTGACCGGTGATCGAGTCAACCCATTTTTTGCACATGACCCATTGGACCCATGACCCGTCGAACCAACGACTCGATCGACTTGACCTATTTGCCACATCTATTCGTTTCATCTTCTTCTTTTCACCACATCTACCACCATACACCACCTCCACGACCACCATGGTTGTCGGATTTGTGACTATCATCATCCGTTAGATATGTGGTGGTCGGATCTTTGACCACCACAATCGGCTACCCCCGCCATCATCATACGCCACATCCACCACCACCATCCACCACCTACACCAAAATCTGCCACATTCACCACCGTTGCCATCCGCCACCTACATCTCCACCAACTAACATGGTGGTCGGATTTGTGATGGTTTGATTGAGGTGTTTGGGAGTGATTTTATTAAAAATGGTGTTTCACTTTTAGTAGACAACAAACCATAATCTAAGGTTTATGCTATGTAAAACTTATGACAAAGGGTACGAAGACCGTCCACGCTTTTTTACTTTGTTGTGCGAAAATGTAACAAAATCCATGAACGATTTATATGGATTGAAGCTTGTCTCTCCCGAAGTAGAAACAAACCAAAACACAAGAACTAAATAATCAAAATACAAGAACTAAATTATCCATTTATAACACCACCATGTCTATCTCAAACATGTCAAGAAAAAGTAAACTTGTCTCTTTCTATCATCCCCTTTTATGGTGGTCTACTTTTGCCCGACGTTAGAACGGCCAAATTCGTACATCCTGCAAGTAATATTGTACCTTAATTTGGTCGCTCCAACTCCGGGAAAGCATTCAACCTTTTCTATGGTCATGCTCAAATTATGTACAATATCTTCAAAGTTAATGAAGAGTCAAAGCAAAACCATTTTTAACCACAGATCCCGAAAGAAAATTAAACTGACAAAGGTACATCTTCTAAGCGGTCATTTCTCGATGATCTTTGGCCCATTGTACAATGCTCCAACCACAGATAAGCCAGCTGGTTTGTCTATATCTTCGAGCCATGCATAGTTTTCGCTTTTTTCATCATCCGGCAACTTTTTGTCATCAACTGTCAAAAAGTGAAAAAAAATTACTGTGTGATTTCTTAGAATTTTTATCGAAATAAAGATGCCGGCATTGGTTAATTAAAAAAGGTTATGATTTGAAACCTGTCAAATTAGTGTATGCGTGAGTACGATAGTATTGGCAGTGCCTGCCATCAGGGTCACAGTATGGTGGGCCCAGAACATCAAGAACAGCACATGAAGTCAATGCTGTGAAGCAGTGCATGTTACCACCATGTGTTGGATAGAGAATTGTTGTGTTGCATGGTGCGGTGAAGTCCGAGTTGACACTGAGTTTGGCTAGTCGTGCACTAACGGGTCCTGCTTCAGCTTGTAAAACACGAGTGCGTGAGTTTCAATCCATGAATCCAAAGTAAGTAAAAATTTGGAGAATAAGCATTCAACGTCAACCCAAACCATTTAGGAAAAGGTTTAAATGAAAGAACTTTTTATGCCTAGGGTAGCTCCGTAAAAATTAGAAGTTTTCAGTTCAGCTTCATTACTTAATTTCAACTAGTTGGATACCCGCGCATAGCAGCGGTGATAATTTTTTTTGACCTAACTCTCCCCGCAATTCTCTACCCGCTAAGTGAATTCGTTTCACAACACTTCGAATGTATACGTGTCCGTTGTATGTGTTTGTTTGGGTTTCCCGTAGCTTTCCCGCAACACCATATTAACATCACCATACTCGCATTTAAAAGACTCTAACAGTCTCTTACCAATTAAACACTCTCTTCAAATAAATTAAGGTTAAAGTTGTAAAAAAATTAAATCAAAATAAAAAAAACTCACTAAAAATGTAAAAATCTAAAATTTAATAAAAATATATCAAAATGGATGTTGAATTATAAAGAACAAAATTTTAAAAAATATAGTGAAATTATTTTATAAAAAAAGTTGATAGATAAAAAGATATTTCAATTTGAAAATAAGGATGATTTTTTAATTAAAAGGTGACAAATGTCACTCTAAAATGATTTTTAAAATGAGATGGATGGTCAAGATTGCACCTCCTTATCTTAATTTTTGATGGACCCCACAACTTAAATGTTTTATATAATAGTATAGATATAGAAGTATAGATAAGTGGAAAACAGAATAATTAAATCTGCGGTTAAGAACTGACCTTTTGATGAATCTGCTTTAGGGGTAGCGATTGAAGCAGTATTATCCACCCAATCATACGCTTTGATGTGCATGGTTCCAAAGAGAAGCTTACTGAGAACCGTCATCTGAGGATGGTTATGGAGAGGGAGAACACCCGATGGAGGCAAGAGAAAGATTCCAATCTGCCATGGTAAATGGTACAAGTGAACACATGATTAGTAACCCCTCAAGTTGATCCACAATTTTCAAATTTTTTACTCAAAATGACTTTTTTGGTTTAATATGAAAGATTGAAAAAAAAAACATACCGAAAATTTGTCACATTCGCAGAGGTGTAGGTATGTGATTTTGGGAAATCCTCCGGTTTCTTTGACCTTAAAATAGGGCATATTACGACGTACACCAACGTCTAGTTCAGTCATATCGTCTGAAAAAGAGAAAAAAATCTAACCGATAAATCTTTTAGCGTAAACAAAAATACATGTTTGTGCATTTGACCATACAATCTCACATCATTACCCATTCATCACCTTTGATACCTTTTAATACAATCACAAACGCATGCTCAACTCGTTATATAAATCCTGCACCTCATAAGCACGTTGAATTCTGTTTTTTGAAGATTTTTATCACATTACTATATCATTCTTACATCACGTAATCATGTCGATTTGTTGTTTTTCAAATAACTCAATCAATCAAGGTACATTAGACATCAAATCAAGAAAACCTAGACATATAATTTTCTTCTTTAATGATTCAGATATCAATCTTAAACCCAATACAGAAGATCAATGACTATGACTATTTCACAAAGCTATGCGTAATAAATACACGTGAGAGAACTAACAAGCTGTTCACACAAAGGCATCAAAATTCACCAGAGTTTATAAAGAAACAAAAATCCATACAAGGGTTCTTGAAACTAACCAATGTTAAGTTCGACGGTCTTGCGTGCGCAAGAAATTATACATTAAATATCAGTGTCTATCAATTGCACCTAATAAGAAAAGAAGGTTCACGACATTGTTTAAATATGTCGGTCTTGCATATACGTAAGAGGTCATTTAATATAGTAAACATTAGCGTCAATCAACTACATTAGTAAGCAATCAAAAAAAGATAAAGATTTTACGCAGTTCACCGACAACACACGTAACAAAAAATTAACACGCCGGCTTTAACAAGAATGCAACACATGGAAAGTCATTCAGTTTGGTAGATGCTGAAGATAGCCAATTGAATCAAATGCTTTGAATAAACTTCGACCAAATTCAATAAATAAAACGCAAACTATTAGCTTCATATTTGAAATGTAGCATATTCAACAGGAGTGTAAGTGTGTAACAGGACATGAAAGGTTTTTATATGCTTCATCATTTTCAAGTACAGCTCTTCCATAACAATGACACCAACTTGTGACCTTTTTAACATTTCTAAGCTAATACAATCTAAGTCCAAGATAAGCATAGATAGTCAGTTTTCAATACATTGTAATCCCTTGCCATAATTAACATTATTTTACCTGTTTTCACAATTCAATAGTAACCCATTGACACCAGTCACAACTAGACACACCAAACATACATATCAAAATATGCTCTTGATCATTCCAATATACATAAAATCAAAAACAAACTTTCTATAGACCCCACATATATCCACTTGCTAAAACTACAAAAATGCATATATAAATATCAAATACTAGTATTCACAAATAAAATTATTCTATTTATAATAATAAAAAAAACTTACTTAAAATATCTGTTAGGCGTTTTATACCATCAGCAGATGGAATAACACCAGGGCCGCAATTAGCAAAAACCTCACTGCATGCATCATAAAGCCTCTGAACTGCTGATACTTTCTTCTGTCTCATTCTCCTTTTTCTTCTTTCACCTGATACTTTCTCCATTCCCATTCGTACTATTTCTTAACCAACACACGCACTAAATACACCTTTATGTGTGTGTAATCTTATACACCATATACAACCTTAAAAACACACCAATCTACCTAGTAACCCTATATGTATATTCTCAAAAACATAAAACCCTTATTAAAGATTGATACTTTTGATGGTTTTTGTATGTTTTATGATCTGGGTATTTTATAAAAGTTAAAAAAATGGACTAAAAATATAGCAAAATGTAAAATTTATGAAAAAAAAACACTATTTTGCACACAGTAAACACAAACCACACATAAAAGATTGAAACTTTAAGTGATTTTGGTATGTTTTACGATCTGGGTATTAAAGAAAATGAATCTTTATTGAGTTTTGATGTGATTATGAAGGAAACGATTGCATTTTTTTTGTAAAAAGTTACGATGGAGCCCCTGAAAATGAAGGAAAAGGGTTTTAAATGGAATGAATAGATTTTGTTGTATTTGGTTGAAAAGGATTAGATAAGAGTTGATTTGGAGAAGAAGAATACTATGGGACATGGTTTTGGTTTTCCAGTGGGCAGTACTTACAACAGCGGATTCAAGTTTTGTAATATGTGGGTCCCACTTTCAAATTTTTATTACGAATTTATGCTCCTGACCTTAACACGTAAGCAACACATCAGCTTTCTTACTTCAAATTTATACAGTAACTCATTTTACACCCTTAATAATAACTCACATTTCAACTAAACTCACATTTCATTAAAATACTCATTTTATATTAAATATACCTCACTAAATACCTACACACACTCACAATCAAAATAAATTATAATAAAAACACACCCACTAACACAACTCGCCTTTCAACCTGAAAAGTGAGTGGTTCACCTCTAATAAGCCAACTCGCGCGTGAGTTTGTTCAACCGGCATAGGACTCACCTCGGTGAGTTGGGTTTTGAACGGTGAGTTGTGCACCACTCCATCTAGCCTTAAACGTGTACACGATGCTATTTTGTGATGTCTCATAATAAGAGCACGAGATACAGTTGAGCTATGGCTTCAAGCCATGGCACAAAAAGTGTTGTCACGTCAGCAAAAGTGCTATGACACCAGAAATATTATGGCACCACATTTGGGTGGCGCTCTCGTTGGCTTCAAGTCATAGGCAAAAAGTGATGTCATGAGTCCACACATACCCCACTAAATACACAAATCAACACAAAAGACAAAAAAGTGAAATACCTTATGGCGCTGGTTACCAGCCATGACCCGGTATGGTTGGCGTCAAGTGAAGTTCGGCTGGTACCATGGCTCAACTCTACCAGCCATGCGTACCGCCCCCTTGTGTTCTTTCTATTTTAACAAATGAAAATTAAATTTAGTTGGTGGATATGACATTTGATTGATGGATATTGTATTAGTGAATTTTTTTAAAACTTTATGCATTATAAAAGTGGACGTTTAATATGTAACGAATAGAGTATTATTTTATATTCCCTAGTCTCATATCAAAGGGATAATTTCATATATACCCAATCTAAACATCAAAATGTCATATATACCTAAAATACATGTTTTGAATGCATGATGTACAATGTATTTAAAGCATGTTTTTGGTAAATATGAAATTATGGTGTTTTACTTGGGTATATATGGAATTGACCCCATATCAAAATACTAGACGAATACCCATGCATAGCTACAGAATTTTATAATAACATATAGTTGTAGTGATAAAAAACTATAAGTTATAAACGAAAAATAATAAAAATTTGATGATTTGAAGATTAAATACTAGTATTTAAACTGAATGAAATTATGGTTTTCATATATAGTTTTCTTAATTTTTCCACTTTCAATAATAGGGTGTAAACCCTTTATATATACTAGACGAGTACCTGTGCATAGCACCGGGAATTCCTAGCGGCAGTTAATTAACGATATGCGATATTGTAGTAATCATTTCGTATAACGATATGCGATATTGCTGTAAAATAACATTTGTGTGTGCGAGATATGAAATGGTTTGTGTGGATTTATATGGTGAATGCGGTTACACATTTTTAATAATCATTATCGATAGTAATGATTTTTAGAGTTACACTTTTTAATAATTATTGGAGGCCGTTACAATGATAAATTAATTGAGATGTTACAATGTTATAATCTGAATTTATTATTCAACACAGTGTATCATAGTTTTCTAAATTAGATTCAACATTCAGCATTCCTACATTTTCAAGAAAGGGTGCTAAACTCTTTATGATGTAGTCGGGGTTGGTGTGATGCACGATTCTTGTTTTATAAAGATCAACTCCGGTCTCGAAAATTTGTCACTTTGTCATTTTAACCCAAGTATATATCATTGTAACTCATCATAAATAGCATTGACCATAAGAGACTTTTGATTTTTTTTTAACTGAAACTATAAAGGCATTTACACACAATTAGATGTCGATGGTTATAAAACTTAGCATTGATCATAACCATTAACCACCATTTATATTAAAAATAACTAATTTACAAAAAAAGGAAGAAAAAAAGAACACCATGAGCGTATCTCGTATTCACGTGCCAAACAAAGAGCATGTGTCGATATTGTTCCGACGACGGTTAATTGCAAGCATCAATGTTCGGCAACTGCAGCGGCGGATTCCGGCGAGCAGTGGATCTACAAAAACAATTATTACAACCCATATTAAGGAAACTTACAAACAAAAAGATATACAAAATATACAATAAACTGTTATAACCAAATAACTTTATAACACGAATATTACTTGAACTTTAATACAATGAAATACACAAAGGCTTTATAACTAAAGTACACAAACTAAACTAAACTCAGTAAGTATGATATTTAATTAGTGATAAATGTTGTTAACGAGAAATCTTAAAATTTTGTGCATGTATAAGACGAAGTGATTGTTTTGTTTATGTTTAGTAAAACTAAATGGTAAACGTGTCAGCTTTTTCGTGTTCGAGTTACTCGAAAGGTTGAGTATTTTTACTCATATGTACTTGGCTTAACTAAAATATCTCATTTACCGTTATTTCTTTAGCTTAATCACCGAGTTACACAGCTTAACCAATTTTGTATCTAATGGGTGTTTGAACTCCACAACTCTTGTGAGTATCACTAGGCCATTTGGTGTTTATGCATTGTTTGGTAAAACTAACACTGTGTTATTGAGTTATTTCATTAAAGAAAAGTAAATGAAAGTAAAGGAAACACTTTCCTCCCAAAATTAAGAGGAAACATTTTACTTTAATAATCATCAAAATAACACTAAGTTTCCTTTCATTTCTTTTTCTTTTCTTTTTTAAGTAATACTCGAGAACACAACATCTTCTGTTTCATTTTCATTTTATTTCTTAACTCTAACTCGAGAACATAATGTAAGAGAAATGTATTATTCTTACTTATCATCCTATTCACAATACCGTGACATGTGGTAAAATTGACGGTATAGATAAAGAGATATAATAACTAGAAAAACATATTAAGCACTTGAAGGTCTTTCTTGAAGGTAGTTATAGTTTTATTATAGCAATTTTTGATAACCAAGGGGCCTTAGATATATATACCTCGATGTCTAGAAGATCGCCTTGGCTAGATGCAATTCGTGATATTCATTCTCTCCAAAGTAAATGTATAGATCTTTTGTAATTCATTAGAAAAAAATTGGTAATGGTGAGAATACTTCTTTTTGGGATGATGTATGGTTAGGCGAGGTTGCTTTAAAAGTTCTATATAGGAGGTTGTTTGTTTTAGAGACATGTAAGTCTATTAGCGTGGCTAAGAAATTGAGACATCCCTCTTTGGTTCACTCTTTTCGTCGACTACCAAGAGATAGGGTCGAACAAGAACAACCTGGTATGCTTTGTTCGCGTGTTGTTGAAGTTACTCTTCCAAATATGTCTGATCGTTGGTCTTGGAGTTTAGACGCCTCAAGCAAGTTCATGGTTAAATCTACTCGCATTCTGATTGACGACAAGATTCTGCCTAAAGTTGAGGTGCCCACTAGGTGGATTAAGGTTATCCCCAACAAGGTTAATGTTCATGCTTGGAGGGTTTGCTTCGACAAATTACCTTCTAGATTAAATCTTTCTCTCAGAGGAGTTGATATCCCATCGATTTTTTGTCCCCTTTGCAACTCGGTTGTGGAATCTACTTCTCATGTTTTTTTCTCATGTCCCTTGGCTCTTTAGGTGTGGAGGAAAATTTTACGTTGGTGTGAGCTCGATGATACGGATCTTAACTCTTATAACGAGTGGCTTATTTGGATCGTTAATACTCGTTTATCTAAGCACAAAGGTGTTTCTTGAAGGTATTTGTTACGTGATGTGGTGGCTTATCTGGCGTTTTAGAAATCAACTGTTGTTTGGTCCCACTCAACCAAGACGAGAGCTTCTATTTGATGATGTTGTGCAAATGTCTTACATGTGGTATTCTAGTCAGTGTAAGTTTAAAATTAATTGGGTTTCTTGTGTCACACCCCGTCTAAGGCGGAAACATAAGATGTAACTGACAAGATCGTCGTAGTACATTTATATAAGACGATAGAGAATTTACTAAATGAAAGATTGACATAAACGTGTCATGGCGACTCCCGACACAAGTGGAGACTTGTATCGTGGATAGTCAATACCACGACAACATAGCCACATAGTCATAATAATCTCACAACCCGGGACAAGTACAAATAAAGTCAAATAGTTAACATAAACATAAAGATACTAATGCAGGAAATACAAAGGATAAGTAACCCATGAGGGTTACGTCCTAAGTCTCTCTAAGCAATGCGAGAAGGACCTATTCCTCCTTAGGCACAGTAATTTGATTGCCTGACAATGAATACTCGAAAACGTCAACAAAAAGTTGGTAAGCTCGTAGGTTTATGTAATAAACCTATTTGTTGTGCATATAGTTTAAGTATGACAATAGTGAGAAGATACGCATATACAACATTTAGTATTATCACACAATAACAAATCACATAATAGAACTCAATAACGTTGGGTGCATTTTTCTAAAAGTATGCAGGCGCCCTACCCAGATATAATGGGTGTCTCTTCCCAAGATAGTTTACTTCCCGTAATTTAGGTAAACAATCACACATATAGAAATATAAACACACATATTGTCCAAGTATAAAAATGGTGTAACACAACACAAAACATTTAAAATATCAGTTGAGTATCATTTTCCCCCTAAGAAAACATAAGTAAAAAGATGCTACGAAAGTCAAAATGCGATCTCGTAAAGATTACATAGTTTTATTAAGCTTTGACGCTAAAACATAAGTTACAATTTTTACCAAACTTTAGAAATCCCGCTCATTATTCGCTTCCTAAATACTTTCGTTTAATTTATATCCCGTCTAAAACACGCCAAGTGTCCTACCAAAAGTCTAGTTACCAATTCTTATTCATTATTATTATTGTTACGTCACCAATTTTAATAAATCACCAGGCATTCAGACTCGTGTGATGCACACAGATTGTATCTATATGTTCATTGCGTAATGTTTATGTGAATCTTTTCCTTATACCAACTTTTTATAATCATAATTGACCATTAGACCAATGATGCTCTGTATTGCTTGTTATCCAAATGAGCGAGACCAAAACATTGATTTGCATTGCATTTGTACAATAATCGCATGTCTACTATGTCGTTCCATATATAAGTCATCCTAAATTTACGGGTAAGTCACCTTACCACCATTTTTCATGCTTCTTAGCCATCACTTTTGACAAAGTTTAACTAACAACACCAACCCTATTATTTTCATAATATCACATACCAAGTTGAGTACCTAACAACATAAGCAGCTTAAAACTTGATAATTTACTCTTACTTCATGACTCACCACCACTGTTGGAATTCCACAGACATCCATATTAGGACCTCTTGGCTCGATCTTTTCATGAAGGTTGCGATGCCTTCAATGGCATTTCAGTCTCATCTAAACCTCTGCACTACAGTACCGATTCAAGATTCAATTATTCCCACAAATGCAATTACACCAGCCTAGCTCGGTGGTACTTCCTCTGACCTAAGATTAGCAACCTTGTTAGTTTTTGGCCCTTACAAAAGACACTTTTATAGTTCCAACTTCCAAGGCAAAAGAGCAGCTTATCAACATTATCAACTTTAGCAGATTTCCATTAACCAACATTATCAACCAATTCCCACAATGGTTCGTTCTCCTTATTGATGATTATCACGGTGTCGCTTGAATCACACTTAATTACCACTCTCTCAATTCCACTACCAATACTGATATCATGCCTGCTGCATTTGAGAAAACTCTTAAGATTGTGCCTTTCATATTGCTTAACACCACTCATGACTCATCCCTCCCAACCTATTGACCCCACACATTACATCATTTAAATTAAACCATGGACGAAATGCTTGTGTACCAATCACCATTTTTATTGGTCCAGTTGAGTGACAGAGATATAAGTATATCATAGCAGCTATCGATTACGATATTGAACAATTAGTAAGTCAAGTCGAGCAGTAGAGGTACTTGCTTTTTTGGATGAGATATACACTTTTTACTAAAAGTATTATTACCAAAATATATAATTTACTAAAAATTAAGACCTCCTGGCTTGAATTGTTCATGAATGTTGCCCTGTCTTTAATAGCATTTCAGACTCATCTAGACCTCTGCACTACAAAATACCAATTCAAAATTCAACTTCTTCCCAAAAATGCATGTACACAAGCCTAGTACTTCTATAACCCATGATCGGAACTATGCTAGATTTTTACCCTTACGAACACTTCCATTATTCCAAGACAAAAGTAGCACAACTACACATCGTGAGCTGAAATTAAAGATCAAACCAACTAAATAATACTTTCCAAACATCTTATGTAATACCAAAATCCCAAGTTTCATCTCCTTAACATGCCTTGCTTGGAAAGAACATCAGAAGTGATCTTATATTTGTTGACCTTTAAAAACGAGACTCCTTTCACTTTATCCACCAACTCCGACGTTAATTCGTTCTCCTTATTAATACATCAGCTCATCATAATCACACTTAATTTCTACTCTCCCAGAGTCTCATTTCCACCACCAATCAGGCAACTCGTTCCTCATAAAGTATTGGCTCTACAAATTCCCCCAACTACTTAAAACATGAGACCAAACACTTTCATCTTATAACTATTTATTCTCTTTTGTAGATAGCCTGTTTCATACAGATATAACTAACATTGCTACTACCAAATACATTTTGCGAATGAATTAATCAAATAAGCAGTTCTAAGGGGCGTTTGGGATTGCATACTTTAAAGCGCGTACCTGCTCAATATTGTACCCGAGGTTCAGATCATTTAGCTTTTGACAACATTCAAAATCTAGCAAAACGGTCCAAGCAATTACATATAGCTATATCTAGTGTCTCCCTAAATACTCGGTATTTTCCATCACTGTATGTAATTACCTATACAAAGAGAATCAACTTAAGATGGGATACAACTTAAGATGGGATACAAAGAGAATCAGCTAATTATCTTAAGTTGTATCCCATTTAGCTTTTATCCAACGATTTTTTAAAAGGAAAACAACAGTAAAATATCAAAGTAAACCGTAAAAGTATACCTTCATGCTTCCCAAACAGCAGGGTTCAATCGGGTATCTAGAAGTTCATAACTCACTTCCCCAAAAGCCTGCTTCTCTGCATAGCACTGTTTTCATATCCATTTACGTGTTAGCATGACATGGACTGATAATCAAATGATCAATTCATGCAAATGAGTGGTCAATGTGTACCTGTGCAAGGACAGAGACACAAACTACTCATCCGACTTTCACTCGTCTCACAAATTATGTTTCCTGATGCCGCGACCATATCCGCAACAAAAATATGTGTTAAAGTACTTTACTTCTATTTAGTCAACTTCATTACGCGGCATACTAACTCTTTTTTCCTGACATCCAATCACACGAACTATATTAACTTCCACACAACACACCTCCATGCATCTAACAAACAATAAAACCCCAAAAATCCTAAAGATAAACTTAATACGAAATAAGAAGTAAGCAAGTATTTTCAGTGAGACATAAAAACAAACACTTGGTATGCATAATTATAAAACATCTGTTGGGTTTTTACAGCTAATTAACCAATTAATAATCACGAGTACGCAGCGAAAAGTAAACACGTATAGAATTCATAATTAACAAGATTAGAGATGTGTACCTTTTAGCAATAAACGTTACACCGTCTTGGATATACGCGTGTGTATAAATCGAATACCATGCAAACTAAACAAGTTACCAAAGTTGATAACCTTTATGGTGTGCATACACTACACGTCACCGAGATACGCTAGGATGCTAGTACTTGCTTTACGAATAAACACAACCGAACATATTGTTCTTGTTTTATTAATTAAACCAATCGAACATAATCTATTATTAATGTTTCTTGTCGATTGACTAACCAAGAAGAAAATAAGTAATGTATTACATGCATGTAATATGCATGCAAATGCATACGTATGAAATACTAATGCAGACATGCATACAGAATTTCACAACAAGAGTAAATGCATAAGAGTCAAAACATGCATAGGGTTATTGAAGGTTTATGTGTCATATGTTTTTTAAGGGTATATCATATATCTATGTCAACCCATATAATGATCTCCTAGGAGTCATTATATAGTTCCATGAATTGGTCTCCAAGTTACAATACAACACCTCCTCTAGTTTTCTAAAAACGACACTTGAACCCTTCTTCTTTTCTAGTTGCGACCATTTAATTATTTCGTGAAACATATTAATATAATTAATATACAATATATTAATTACATTAATAAACGTATCCTCTGTGTATACGTGTGTGCCCCCATAAGCTTACGTAATTTCTCGAACATATATTATTTGATATATGTACATATCCTAACAGCTCTCACTTGGACATGTCTCAGATAGTATAATAACATTGGTAAGCGTCTAGCAATATGTCAATGCTCCCAAGAATACCATAGTGTACATCCGTAAAGTCACAGTTAAATGATTTAAATATTTACAATCCCTTTATTTCCGATACCTTGTTAAAAATGGATATGGATCTAAGTCATTTTATTATTTAACGATTCTGTTTCTCGTATATATGATTAATCATGATTACCAAAAATCATTGAGACATATTACCTGAGTTTTGTGGGTGCGGCCACACGTACATCTGATTAACCCTACGAGGGGTCCAGTGGTATCATACTTCAACTATTGAAGGAACAAATTCTTTATTGACTACAAGTGTCTAGTCACCATGCTTCACAATCACTTCTGAAAATAGTCCTTATTAGCTACCTTATTCAGGATAACTTAAACTACATCAAGAAGGATTATCCACACATGCAAGACCTACTTGTATCTCACGTCTAAGGATTTAGTAAATCAAAATCACTTACAAGATTCACTTAATGACGTCGATCCATAAAGTGATAATCTTGTTAGTTGGGAAAGTCCAATATTCATCTTATGAATATCATGTGAGTTTGGCGGACACATCCTTTAATATCCAAAATGTCACCAATCACTCAGATTTGTCTTAATTTAACAATATACCCATATTGTTAATCGACAACGGACTTATTTAGAATAATAAAATTATTTACGGATTAAACATGCAAATATATGACACAATTTATATTAAATATAACGTCATACCACGTATCTTTATCATTAATAAAATTGTCTTAACATCCTTTATCCAAATACTAAATAGATCAAATGCATGATAATTCTAGTTGACGAATCATTCCTTAAGATACGACGATCGTACTTGCTGACAAGACATAGATTTCATAATTCCAACTAGCATTGATCTTTAGGAATTTGAGAATACTTATTTCAAGAATTCAATAAGTGAAATTCTTGAATATCTATGATGAATGTTTGTTCGTCTATATCCAAATATCTTAACACACTATATCTCATAAAGTGTGTAACATCAACTATTGATAACAATCATCTTTCACAGCTTCTAAAAATGTAAAGCATTCTTATTCTTTAATGTATAATGCAACTATGCTCTTAGTTGAGCACAACTAGTCCACATGGTCATCATCAAAAATAAAATCATACCATGACTAGTATTGAGTGTCATCTCAATAAGATTTAGCATCCGTGTACACAAACAACCCCATGCTTATAAAATCCGTAAACAATGAATATTCTCTTAATAATATTTGGCAGCTCATGAACTCTAAGTTCATTAGTTTATTCTAATGGCACAACAAATTGTTGCAATATATATTCTTAGATTTCTATTACTATGGACAAATCCATAATCTAAGAAGAATTCCAAAACCAAACATATTCTATTAAAATATTCAATTCTATAATTATCTAATAACTTTCTACTAAATACTAATGTTGTCAAATCATCTTGCATTCATGCATGATACAACTATTCCTCTACGTAATATAATATACATAATGAATCCTTTAATCTAACTTAAGATTTCATTCATGTTCTATCTTATCAAAAGATATGTATCCATTAAGACTTTCTAAATGGTATGTCAAATTGTGTTAGATTTATATACCGCATATGTTTATAACAATAAACATATATTTCAAGGTTGTATGTTTAATTTCCTAAATCTTGACACTCGTGTTCTTCATATGTAGCAACCATACAAAACCCATCTTGACACCCGTATTCTTCATAGGTAGCAAACATACTTGTTGACATAGCTTCTACCTTGTCTGACGTATAGAGAGTTGTTTCCTCAATATCGTGTACCTGTACCACTATGTTGAGGTCGTTTGGTTTGGCGATGACTGTGGTAGCCCTCTCGTCCTCAAAATGGGCTTCGTTGATCCGGGCTAAGGCAAAGGCTTCTCCTAAAGTTTTAGGCCTTGCCCTCAATAAGTCCAGAGATATAAAACGATGTAAGTAAAGATTCAGAGATCCCTGTTACTCGATTTGCATGTACCACAAACTCACTCTTATATTCGGCCAACGTACCTATTTGCAAGAGGTTAGATAGTGCATATCTCGCGTCTTGATCACTGCCGTCCGATGCCATGAACAATAACTCAAAAAAAAATTGATGAATAGTAACTGTGATGAATAGTAACCGATGAATTGTAACTCGTGAATAGTTTTTTTTTGTAACCTGAATTGGAAGCACTCTCAATGAAAGCACCAATTGATACGACCCAGTTTGGGTTGTATCGAGATAGTAGCACCACTTAAGTGTGTGCGAGCTCCTTAAGAATATAAAGAGAAGACTAGACAATTTATTTGACAAACTTCATTGATTACTTTTCAATAATGAAACAAAACCTTAAATACTAGTTATGTGATAACTCATATAAACACAAGACTTATCCTAAACATAACAAATAGTTATCCTAAACATTTATCCTAAACAACTAATAACTATGATGGTTATCCCAACCCATCATGAAGTTAATCTGCTTATCCACAGGCGTATCATTCCTCACTCCTTTAAAACTACCTTGCCCTTAAGGTGTTGTCTTGTATACTCTTGATTCTAGGATCCCAAATTCTTCTTTGAATTTTAGCATCCTTAGCTAATCGTTGTTGCTCTTGTCGTCTGAACATTCTCTCTTGACGCAAGAACATTGACTTTTACTCTAATGGGGACTTCAAAACAACAAGCTCTTTCTTACTAGCTCGCATGTGATATGGTGGGCCTCCCTTGGAGGTAATGGCGCAAAGATCACCCTTTTTCCCAGCAGAAGATCTGGTTGTAACCGGTTTTAATCCATCTTGACACTCGTGTTCTTCATATGTAGCAACTATACAAAACCCATCTTGACACCCGTGTTTTTCATAGGTAGCAACCATACTTGTTGACACAGCTTCTACCTTGTCTGACGTATGGAGAGTTGTTTCCTCAATATCTTGTACCTGTACCACTATGTTGAGGTTGTTTGGTTTGGCGATGACTGTGGTAGCCCTCTCGTCCTCAAAACGGGCTTCGTTGATCCGGGCTAAGGCAAAGGCTTTTCCTAAAGTTTTAGGCCTTGCCCTCAACAGATCTATTTGTAACGCCAGCTTAAGTCCGGAGATATAAAACGATGTAAGTAAGGATTCAGAGATCCCCATTACTCGATTTGCAAGTACCACAAACTCACTCTCATATTCGGCCACTGTACCCATTTGCAAGAGGTTAGATAGTGCGTATCTCGCGTCTTGATCACTGCCGTCCGATGCCATGAACAATAACTCAATTTTTTTAATGAATAGTAACTATGATGAATAGTAACTTGTGAATAGTTTTTTTTTGTAACCTGAATTGGAAGCCCTCTCAGCGAGAGCTCTCAATGAAAGCACCAATTGATACGACCCGGTTTGGGTTGTATCGGGATAGTAGCACCACTTCAAGCGTGTGCGAGCTCCTTAAGAATATATAGAGAAGACTAGACACTTTATTTGACAAACTTCATTGATTACTTTTCATTAATGAAACAAAACCTTAAATACTAGTTATGTGATAACTCACATAAACACAAGACTTATCCTAAACATAACAAATAATTATCCAAAATGAGGAGAGTTATATTGGATACCAAAAAAAGGTTGGATACTAGGGGACTCATCCACATCATCCATATAAAAAGAAATCAATGGTTGTGATTAAAAGCATTTAATTATTTCATTTATTTTTTAAAATTTAAATATCTCATAAACCGTTAATCGTTAAACAAAAAAAATATACCATCACGACGAGCATTTAATTATCTTTTTTTTACGTTTTTCACGTTTTTTTGTGAAAAAGTTTTTTTTTTGTTTTTTCCGTTTTTCACGTTTTTTTCTTTTTTTTCCGTTGTTGAAATTTGCATTAAAAATCATATATGATATAACACTAATATCATATATGATTTAACACTAAAATTAAATATCATATATGACGTAGCACTAATATCATATATGATATAACACTATCATATATGATTTAACACTAATATCATATATAATTTAACATTAAATCTAAATATCATATATGATTCTCATGTAAGTTTCAACGAGAAAAAGTCAAAAAAAATGTTAAAAAACGTGAAAAAAACAAATTTTTTTTTGTCGAAAGTATATGAAAGTGGATATCTATAGAAAGATAATTAAATGCTCGTCGTGATGGTATATTTTTTTTCGTTTTAAGATGAACGGTTTGAGAGATATTAAGATTTAAAAAAAAAGATTGAAAATAATTTTGCGTTTAATCTTATCCATTAGATTAAAATGAAGATGAAGGGTGGAGATTGGTCCCCTAGTATCTACAAAAAACTTTGTTATCCCAATACATCATGAAGTCTCTATGCTTATCCACAGGCGTATCATCATAAATCCAGATATTACAATTAAAGATCGACCATTAAAGCATGTAACACCAGCAATGGAAGACTCATTCAGAAAACATGTTGACACTCTCCTCAAAATTGGTGCTATTCGCCCAAGTAAAAGCAGGCATAGAACAATGGCAATGATCGTAAATTCAGAAACAATAATTGATCCTATAACGGGAAAAGGGGTTAAAGAAAAAGAGAGGATGGTGTTCAATTACAAATCCTTGAATGGCGCTTTATGTCTCTTCTGAGGTCCTTAGGAAGATTTCGGATCAAACTATCCTCATCAACACCTCGAGTTTCCTTCCATTTATATTGTTCATACCTCCTGATTCGCTCCTTAAGAGGATCGGGAAGCAAATGGTAGGACATCCACTGTTCCGCATCTCGTCTTTTCACCCTCATTTCCTCTAATCGTATGGTTGTGGACCGAAGGTACATCTGTAATAAAGGATATAGCAATATTTAATGACATATTCATATTTACACAGCTTATTATAGAAAAACAATCAGTAGCTAACCTGCATATTTTTGATAAAAAATGAGAATAAAACTAAACTAGCTATAGAAATGAAGACAACAAAGCAAATTTCCCAGACAAAAGTGCTCGTTTGAAGGTTTTATCAAGAGGGAAGTGAACATTCTATGAAGAATATTAATTATTTTGCGTGAGCACCGATTATTATGTTAAAGTGTAGTTATGTTAGACATTACTGATACCGATTTTTAGGTAAAACTAATGTTATCTATTGGAGTTTGGTTATTTGTCTATGCACATGATCCTGAACCTTTGCTCTGTACTACAGCAATAATATAGCTTGAGAAATGGATACTGCTTGTTTTACAAGTTAATGCTCATAGGTTCTGCTTAGTTAAGTGCATATATATAGGGCCCGATAAAAGAGTTTTCATGACATCATAAAGACTTGGGGTCCCTAGATAAACACATCTAGCCTTGTGTAAAATTAACATGTGAATGAAATTTTCCAATTTCAATCTTATTAAAAGTTTTATCTAGATGGTTTCAGATTTTTTTGGTGGTCTCAAATGAATCAACACAATGCATTTGTCATCAACTTTACGCTCTGTTCTCGAGTTACTTAAAGAAAGGAAAAGAAAGAAAATTAAAGAAAAGAAAGGAAAGTAACATAAAAGAAAAGAAAGTTAATAACTTGTTTTGTGTTCTTAAGTTTAAAATGAATGAAGAGAAAGAAAAGAGATGAGAAATATGAATTTACCAGTTTACCCTTTAAAATGACCAAGAACATAAAAAACATGGGTAATTCGGTCAACATAATAGTTTTTGTAATCTCAATGTACACTTTCCTTCCAAATCCTCCCAAATATGGGAGGAAAGTTTTGACAAAAAAAAAGCTTGTATTTCTCTTCCATTTCTTTCCATTCCCTTTCCTTTCTCCTCTTAAAAAAACTAGAGAACACAAAAAGTTGTTACAATCAGTCCATTTCCTTTCCTTTCCTTCTTAAAAAAATCTTAAGAACACAGTGTTATTCTTCAACTCTCTGATTTGTAATTAAAAGGGGTGTTGGCTTTTGCAAACTGAATAATCACTCCGAAAACATAGCCTCAAAAGGCAAGAATCCCGACAAGTGTGTTTTGCACAATCCGAATTGATAATCATTATGATTACAAGTATATTAAACTTCCAAAATGAATCTTCATAGTTTTTTAAATGCAAGAATAACAAATGATGAAGAACTATCAAGATTCATTTTGGAAGTTTAATATACTTGTTTATACCAGCTATTTAGCATTGCCACTGTGGTCATTGTCATCACACCATGAAACTGGCTGTTGGCTGCCATGTCATTTAACTTCTAACGCAAATTCCAAACAACAAATAGTAGAAAGGCCACTCGATCATCCATATTTTGTTTCATCAAAAGCATATATATGTACAAGTACTAGAATACAATCAAACAAGATCAAGAGATATGGTTGGACAATACAAGTGGTTTGGCTTCTGCCTTCATATTGGTGGAGCTGCTTTTTAGTATGGTATCTAAAGTGTCGATAGCTTCCAATATATGCTTTCCCTTGTTCAACATTATGCAACTTGCCCTGTAACAAACATTCAACATGGGTTAGTTTCTGTTCAAAATTGCAACAGCCTTACATTCAATAAGAGATATAAAAAGATTTAAAGACTGACCTCCTTCCATACGCCACATCCGTTATCTCAGCTCTAGTAGGCACACCAGTTTTTACAAGTGACTCAAGTACTTGCGTTACCCAAATTACCGGGACATGAGCTGCACTACATATGGATAAATTTTGTTCTTGAATATCTGCCATCATCTCCCATCCATACTCAACTACAAGATCTCCTCTAGCAATCATAACCCTAAAGGATTTGGTAGCTTCATTGCCTCTAAAATCATGATAGGCAAGTTTTTAAGCCCATCTTTAGTTTCAATCTTTAGAACTATTCCCAGGTGCTCAAGTTTCCTCTTCTTAAGTTCTTTCCTAAGCACAACAATATCATGAACATTTCGCACAAATGAAATCCCAGCAATGTCAGCATGTGTACCAACAAAGTCAAGTTCAATAATATCTTTTGAAGTCAATCCTTCATACATAATCTTGCTATCGGGGATGTTAATGGATTTCTTAGGACCAAGTTTAGTACCGCGTGGACCAGCACGAGTAATGGAAACAACTATCTCTGTAATACTAGTCCCTTTGATAACACCCCATATCTTTCCATCATCAAAAGCAATAGTCTCTCTAGGTTTGACCGAGTCAAATAGATACCCAGAGGAACAAGTGACTCTAGGACTACCAACCATGTTAGTATTAGTGAATAAATAGTTGCATCATTCATAAGTAAAATTCACAACACAAAAGCCTAGTCTAAAATTAAGAAAACCTTCAATGTAAATAAAACATAATTAAACATTGCTCTCAGGCTCGAAACAAAGTTTGACCGAGTCAAATAGATACCCAGAGGAACAAGTGACTCTAGGACTACCAACCATGTTAGTATTAGTGAATAAATAGTTGCATCATTCATAAGTAAAATTCACAACACAAAAGCCTAGTCTGAAATTAAGAAAACCTTCAATGTAAATAAAACATAATTAAACATTGCTCTCAGGCTTGAAACAAAGTTTAGTGGCAGATAATAAAGCTTCGAATGTTTTCAACCGTCACCCAAAAATCGTAATCCACCTGATTCATGTCGTCCTAAGGAAACTGGAAACGCGCAACATCGTAACCCACCCGATTTTGATATTTTATATTTGAAACGCGTAAATCCTGAAAAAGTCAACGTCTTCCACGACTCCTGCCACCTGATCTTCCTGAGCCACATGTCCTCACACTAGGATTGCGAGCAAATTGCATCCTTAAGATGCCCGAGTCTCGGTCATGCTCATCAAACTTATAACCTTGTAAAGCATCTTTAGCAGTAGCTGCCTTGGCTGGACTCTCAAAATCAACGAAACAGAGTACCAACGGATCCCCACTAGAATGTCTGGATTCCTTGGTCACAAGTCGGACTTCCTTGTAGCCCACAAAAGGACGAAATATATGAGCCACTTCTCTGCGCGAACAATTTGAAGGCAAACCCTCAACAAATAGTGTATTGCTGGCATCAGGAGGCAAAGCAATTTTAGGCCTCCCACCTGCTAGCCCTGTATCCCGAGCTTTTGCAGCAGCTGCTGCTGCTACTGCAAGATCCATACCTGCCAGGCCCATACCCATCAGGCGAGGATCTTCTTGAAGACGGCCACCAAGTCCCGTGTTTATGGGTCTAGCAGACTCAATGCCACCAAATGGCGGAAGTTGCGCGACACGCAAGTAACGAACATAAGATGCCCCAATGGTGTCAGAGTCTTTAACCACCAGGTGGGTGTGGGTTCCTCTCTCATCGTCTCGGGTAAAATAGCCAGGCAAGTCACGACCACCAGAAACATCGTAATCGGAACGCTGTCGTTTTCCCATAACTGAAAGCTGCTGCTGTTGTTGCTGCTGTTGCTGCTGATGTTGTTCGTATTTCCAGTATGAATCACCCATCCTTTAGTTTTTCTATATAAATTATTACTGAATACTTTATTTAAGTCAAGTGAATCAACAAGAAGAAAAGGTTATTGTGTGTGATTATTATCAATTGTTGCTGCTGTGTGATTATTGACCACTATTTATAGTGGTAAAACCCTAATACCCTAAACCCACAAACGGGCTTGGGCCTATTTATTCACAAATAGTTAGAAGCTGATTCGTGTTGTTCCTCTGAGCTAGAGGTGCAAAAAAATTGGTTAAAACCGGTTTTCGGTTTTTAGAAAAAAATCAGTTAAAAATCGGTTAAACCCTAATACCATTGCCGCCTATAGATATATATGGGAGGTAGGCGCGGCTAGCACCGTATGTACATCTTTTAAAAGAAAGACCATCAAATTTGCATCCCAAACACCACTAAACGACAAAATTCCGTCCGACGTGGTTATAATTTGACCCAAAAAATCAACTAAAATCTTAGCGGCAATTTTTCCCGCTCTCTTTCCCGGGCGACATTCGCCCGGGAAAGATTTTATTAAAAAAAGTTAATTCACGTGAATGATTAAGCGAAAGTAATTAGTGTTACTTAAATTGCCTTAGTGTATAACTTTTAAATAAAATTTAACAAAAAAATTTAGCGAAACTCTTGGCTCCAATTTTTCCCGCTCACGTTTCTCGGGTGACATGTCGCCCAGGATTATTTATTTTTATAAAAAAATTAATTCTGTTTTTAAATCATTATTATTTATAAAATATATTTTATAATTATATATTTTATAATTAATAGTGTTATATGTTACTTATATTTATGAGAATTATTATTTAATTATTTTTAAGATATAAAAAAAGATTTTAGTTTCTTGTGTGGTTTTAAAATATGCGTTTAACATATAACTATATAAAAAAAACTTTGTTTTCTCGGTTCGTTGTGTGGTTTTAAATAATAACTATATAAAAAAACACTTCGTTTTCTCGGTTTGGTCAGGATATGCATTACCCTTCTATAGTTGAACATGATATACCATATACTTTTTCAAGATGCACATTCGTCAAGTAACACAAAAACAAACATTCATTTAGTTAAATATGTTGGGATTCTTGATTTGATGAGACAAAATAAATAAAAGAATGAAACAAGAGGACTAAATCTGGCAACTATGTAATTCTACAAAGATGGAAGATTTTGAAGAATTAATGAAGATTTGGTCAAAGATTTACAAGATAAAGATTAGGAAAGTATTTAATGTGATTTAATATGATTTAAATAGTTTCCTTATCTATTGATTTACTTCCTTTGTAAGCCATGATCTCTCCCTATATAAAGAGATCATTGGCGTGTAGTTTTATTCATCCATAGAAACATCGACTGATGAGAGTCGAATAGTAAAGGTGTGTGTGTGTGTACACAAAGTTAGTTAGTTAGTTAGTTAGTTAGTACACCATAGTAGTTGGTGTAGCCCCAAGTTATAGTTGGGGTAATAGGAGAACGTTCAATAAAGAAAACCTTGTTTGATAATATTGCTTTCTTATTATTCCGCTGCGTGTTCAGTATTATCTGTAAAACTATCCTAGATGAGCTAAAACGATTCTCAACAGTAATAGATTGAGACTATTGTATATATGTATAATGAGATATGCATTTAGATAGAGGAATTAGTAAAAGTTTTCCTTCTAAACTTTTCCCAATCTTGTGTTTTTGTGTAAAATAGAAACCTAGACACAAAGAGAAGAAAGAAAAAAAATTGTCACTCAGGTGGGTGATCCCCTTAAAGTCTGGGTGGTCCCCTTAAAATTAAGGGGGCCACCACTTGTTGAGAAAATTTTTTCTCAGATTTTTGATAAATGGTTCATTGATGATTATCATTTCTTTATTATGCCAAAAACTTAATCA
>BQNB010055140.1:5810-39240 GCA_026074375.1 Tanacetum coccineum
CCCGTAAAATCTTTAGTAAGTCCATTTAAGATAAGACCAACTACAAGATCTTGTGGTAGCATATAGTCAAGACATTCCAATTGATCTACATATCCTTTCATCTGGATGACATACACAGCAACTGGTTTACCCTCCTCTTGTTTGCAAGCATGGAAAGTTTAGATTAGGTCAAACCTCTCCATTCCAACTTGTTTTTCAAACATAGCTTTAAGTTTTTTAATCATGTCATATGGTGAGGAGTTTTCAAACTGTCTGTGAAGCTCAGGAGTCATACTACCGAGTATAATGCAAGCAACCTCATTATATGCATCATAAATTGCATTCCATTCTAACAGCATATTTGCTTCAGAATTAGCATCAGGAGCCGCGGGTAATGGCTGTTCAATGACACATATTTTCTTTTCAACTCTTAAGACTAACTTAAGTTGACGAAACCAGTTATTGAAATTATTTACATAATGTTTTTCTCTTTCAAACATCGACTTGAAAGCCGAATAATTTATGTTTTGAACAGGTAGTGCCATCTACAAAACATAGTTAAAGTACAAAACATAGTTAAAGTTCAAGAATTAGTATTTTTGATAAAACTTCTTGAAGAAAATTAACTACCCATGTTTAATAAACAATTAATTTTCCAAAGACTAGGATCCTACTTGACGTACCACCACCACATCAGTTGATCTACTAGTGATTGTGTACTCAAAAGGTAATTGACGATCAATAATTGCCACCGGTGCAATTCCTAGAACTATATGGGACATATTTTATTACAATAATATTCAAGTAAGCATGTCTCATCCCATCTATGCCTCGATTTAAGGTCTCACCAATAAACCGATTAAGTCGTCCAATCAAAAATTGTGATTGTGTAACACTAACGTCTCACGAAAAAGTGTACAATCACCTTGGGATTACGATCCAAATATGTCTCACGCATAGTAAAAAGCATCTACAAGTGTTTTTATGAATTGGATGCCAATAACTTATTTTAAAAAGGGTATTCTATTTTTCGTGACAAATATGTACGAAGAAGCATGCATACATCTTCGTATCATAGATTTTAATAAAAGCTTTACTCAATTAAGTTATTTATTATGATCACATATTTTCTATACATCTAATGTATAAATAGTGTTACCTTTTAGAATTGACGATTCAACATGTTTCCAAATATAAAGTTTAAAGAATGGTCAAATAATGACACTGTAGTGACATGCCATGGTTCACGGTAACTCCAATCGAAAGCACAAAGAAGCAGAGAAACAGGTCAGCGCGAAGCTTATTAAAAACTTGAAATCTTTAGGAAAATCCTCCTTAAACTTCTCTTATAGTTTGTTCTAGTGGATGAGCCGTACTTCCCATGAGTCCATAGCGTCTAGTTTTAAGCAATCAAAAAAAAATTAATTTGGAAAACACATTATGAACTATAAATAGTCCATAATAAATCTGATTTCATAATAATTAGTCATGTTTATATTTATTTTCAAAAAACCCTTTTATTTTCTCATAAGTCCAATACTTAAAATAAAAAATAATATAAAACATAAAACTAATTCACATAATAATTATTCAAATAACAACCCTTAACAATTAAGTCATGCAAATATCAAGATATAATCATAATTATCTAATAATTAAAAATGTATATATCCATATAAGGCTCCTTCATCCTATCAGCTCTGGCCACATCCATCGACATTAATCGATTTGCGTAAGCACTTTATAAAATTACATCACATAGACTAAATATCAAACAACTTTTATGCCTCATTAAGACATTGCCAAGGTCTTCACTAGCTTTTAAAGTCGTAGATCGAAACTACATAAATTTAATGTCTATGTTTTTAATTCTTGATCATTATATTTGCATAAAAAATTCTTTAACAATTAACAAGATTAATATCACATATCCCTCCATGATAAATTGCATATATTTGTCATGGATTCCAAATTAACAATTAATTTAAACATAAAACCGATCAATTTACAATTTAAACATACCAAGTTTTTATTCTATAATTGCATACCAACCAGAGTTCGTCTAATTATTTTTATAACCAATAATGATTGAATTTGATGCACCAAGATTTGAAAAAATTCCTTTTGATGCATAAAACACCTAAAGGGCTTAAAAATTAATCAAGAACCCTAATTTTGTCTAATTTTATTTCCTTGTAATTACAAATTCTACACGTTGGCTCGCGATGCCACTGTTGGGATTTTGGACCTAATTAACAATTAAACATATCATGAGTATGCAACGAAAAGATTGATGACATCAAATAACGTCACTTTATCATACCATTTATCCCATCTATTTTGCCCACTTTTATATAATTATTGCATTATTTGGTACTTAATTGCTTTAAAGTTGATAAATGCAGTAATTCAGGAGTGTTTTGTGAAGACAAGCTAAAAGGCGCATAATTTGGAGCTAAAACAAAGACATTTGAAGATTGCTGAATTTTCACCAATACGCCGTATCCAACTCAAGAGATACGGCGTATCTGCGCCAAGACTTCACAAGAAAACACGTTTGACCAATTCCCAATACGGCGTATTCACTCTGTCTACATACGCCGTATCCATGAAGATAACTATTCGAAGATACAGTAAATCAAGTAAATTGGGAATGATATCAAAGATTTATTACGAACGTAGCGCGCACTCTAAGGAATCCATCCTAATACGCCGTATTGACCTATCTGGATACGACGTATCGAGTATTTTTTAGCAACTAAAAATAGAAGACTCAAAAACAAGTTTTCGGTGTGCAATATCATATTCTCTGTATAGTATACATCTGAAGTCAAATTTCTCAGCTAACGAGCATCCATTTTGATTCCTAGTCTGATTGTTTGTTCCTCGCGCTCACTCGCGCACGTCAGCGATTTATTAGTCTGACTTTCAGGCTCCGAGCCCTCTCCCACTTAAGGCTCCCCAGTTTCTTACACACAGGGAACTACTCTACCTTTTCGAATAACCAAAAAAAAATTGCTCAAAGAGTGAGCTTTTTGATACACCAAGCTCTAGAAATTGAATTCACGGAGTTCGATCAAATTTTCGTTATCAGCCTCGCGCGCACAACTCAGAGGTCAGACGACGAGAACACAATGACAGAAATAATGGAGCAATATATGAGCAAAATGAGGAGGATTTAGGGGTCGGGCGTTACTAGGCATTAGATCTACCAAGGTCACCCCCTTTGCATTAAAGGACAATTTCTCAAAGACTTCGTGACAGACTTCAGTGCTCGAACACGAAGATGCAAATGAGCTCATCGAAAAGGTTTTAGATATTGTTGATTATTTTACATCCCAAAAGTAACTCAAGATCAAATCATGCTTAGAGCCTTTCCCGTATCCCTCACTGGAGCTGCGAGTAGATGGCTAAGAAACCAGCCATCGGGATCAATTACAACCTGGGAAGTTCTCAAAAACTAAGTTTCTGAACAAATACTATCCACCTACCCGTACGCAGAAAATGGAGGAAATTAACAACTTCTAGCAGGAACCCGATGAAAGCCTTTTTCGTGCATGGGAAAGATTTAAGGAATTGATGATGAAGTGTCCTCGACATTATTTAACCGATATGCATGAAGTCATCTTGTTTTACAACGGGCTCGATGTTCCACTGAAAAATCCTGGACTCAAAAGGTACCATACCTTCTAAAACTTCTACTGATGCTAAAGTAGCCATTCAGGATATGGTTGAATACTCTCAGAAATGGCACAATGGAACATCTTCAAGGATTAGAAGTACTGAAACTTTTGACGGGCTTGCTGCTATCCAAGCCAACTCAATATTTCAGACGAGAAATAAATAGTAAATGAGAAGGGTGATAGTGCTATGTAGTGTAAAACTATGAAAGGGGACCACACTAATTCCAAAAAGATTGTCCACAAAAAGAAGAAGGGAAAAATTTAGAAGAAGCTTACTATACACAGTTCGGTTGGCACCATATCAACTGGAGACATTATCGTCAGCAGCGGGGCCGGATTCTACCAACAAACAATGGAATCTTCGTGTCTGATCGGAGACAAGTCCTGGAAGAAATCCACTGTTTATTATTTATGGTCAGATTAGTCTAAAGGCATGAGAAACTTGAACATAATCAAGGAGGAAACCCGAGCTTCCATGATGCAGCAATAAGTAACAGGAGCTTCTATTTACGACCTTGGAAATACAAATCGAACAGATGAGCAAAGTCTTGCAAGAAAGAGGGTCCGGAAGCCTGCCCAACACTACGGAGATAAACCCTCAAGACCAAGTTAAATCAATCTTAACTGCTAGAGCTGATTTTTCTGTGATAGCGTATTGGGGCATGATCCATCCGCCCGTTATAGGGACACAAACACAAGAAGCTATATTTTCTGAAACAGTCCCTTTCCCAAAACGACTACAAAACTTCAGCTGTTATAATTGGAAAGAGGCACAAGATGTGAAGATTCTGGATGCTTATGATCACACCTTGCCTCAGAAAGAAAAAGACACAAGGAGCTTTACTTTACCTTGTTTTATTCATAATATCTGTTTTGATAAAGCTCTTGTTGACCTTGGAGCAAGTGTGAGCGTTATGCCATTTTCTACCTACTCCAACTTTGGTCTAGGAATTTTATCTCAAACTAGGTTGACCATCGAACTAGCTGATCAAACCATTAAACAAGAAAGGGGTATTGCTGAAAATGTGCTAGTAAGGATAGGCAAATTTATTTTCCTTATAGACTTTATCATCTTGGATATACCCGAGGATGACGATGTCCCTTTAATCCTCAGATGACCATTTTTGTCAACTGCCCATTCCAAGATTGACGTCTTTAAAAGGAAGATCACTTTAAGGCTCGGGGAAGAAAAACTTGTTTTCAAAAGTATTAAGCCCGCCACTAGCATTATAAAAAGGGTCTTTGTAATAAAATGTGTTGATTCAAAAACGAAGCTTATAGTAGAAAGTGATGAACCATTCGACCCAACTTATGGTAATTACATAGAATTAAATGATTTGGACACACTCCTTTCAACTAAAATGAATAAGCCAGTTTTTGATGACAAATTTTGTTGAGTGATACAAACTCTTATAAAATGAAATTTTCTTGTTCAATCAGGTATAAGTATGTTAACGCTGACCTCCTCCCTTCCTTGCCCATTAACTTAATGTCTAAAAACTTTATTATTCCATAATTAACGACAAGGATGGAAAGGAGAGTCACGCCGGAACTTTGATCGATATACCTGTTTTCGTCGGAAATTTTTCTATCATTTCAGGTTTTACCATCGTTGACGTATGAAGGATCTGACAAAAGACGTTATGTAGGATGAAATTTTTCAAGAGTAGCATATGCCAGAGGATTATGAAGGAATTCGCTCTCGAGAATGATTATGAGCGAAGGTTTGGAGGACGAATATGAGGTGTTGAAAAGAGAAAGGTTCGAACTTAAGACCAGCTGAACAAGGTACTTCTCGGGACTCAACTGATTATTGTAATTGTTTTTTTCATTTTAATTATTTGCTGCACAAGTCTGTGTTCCCAGACTTTACATACGGCATATCGAACCCCATAGGATACGACGTATGTGCGTCTAGACGTTATCAGTTTTAAAACATAAATATTTAATTTCTAGTATTTAATTATTTCCACAGGAACAATACGGCGTATCCTAGGGTTTGGGATACGGCGTATTGACCCCTGTATAGTTGTGTGTTTAATTGTTTTCTTGTACTATTGTAGCGAGATAGAATTTACACTTGTCTTCTAATTGTAGGTGCTGAATTAAATGAATATGGTCTAAAAAGAATAAATGCAGACGGAACTGAGCTCTATCATTGGATCCATAAAAGTCTATGATCAATTCAAGAAAAACATTAAAAAATAGTAATACCATTTGTAGGTGAACGGGTTGGAATCAACAGTGACTTCACCCTAACACGAAACACCAAATGAAACCAAGTGATCAATGGAGATCACCTCTATGATGTATCCACACTCGTCCTTGTATACCAATTGATGCTAGTCTAAACCCCGTAACCTTGTAAAATGCTTTTGAATGAACAAGATTCAAAAGTTGGATCAAGATAAATAAAAACTCTGTTTATTTTCTCTTGTTTGAGCCGTGTAATATATAGAGGAAAGGAGGGAGAGATTATGGTAAATTGATTAATCAATAATGTGAGAAATCTTCATATTTAATTACAAAAATACTTGATCTTATCCCTTATTTTCTTCACCATTTATAGCGGCCACCCTTTTGAGTTTGTGGGCCTTTCCTAAACTTTCTATGTCTAATAAATTAAGTACACTACTTAGTTATTAGAAGCCCAATATTGATCTAGAGTTACGTAGTATATACCATAAATACAATAAACATGATATATAAATGGTACCTTAGTGTATATGCGCGTAACCCCATAGGCTCAAATGTGTCTAGACATATTTATTTATTATGACATGAGCATACTCCAACAGCTCCTACTTGTGCACGTCATAATAATCAAGTAATAATACAAGCAAAGGTTAGCGTCTAGCAACACGTCAATGCCCCCAGAAACATATGAGGATAGTTTCTTAAACATCTCATTATAAATGGTTTAGATATCAATCATCCTTTTGTTATAGATACTATGTTGAACATCTGACATGGATCATTAGTCGTTCTAATGTTTAACAATTTTGTTTCTCGATATAGACATTGAACTAGATTACCAAGTCAATCAAGCATCATCTTAATTATATTTGGGTGCGGCCACACATACATCTGTTCAAATCATCAAGGGGCCCAGTAGTATCTTACTTCATAACATGTGGAGAAACAAATCCTATTTTGACTACACGTGTCCGTTATGTGTTTCATATCCCTCTTGGAAATGGCCTTTATAGCAGCCTTTAACAGGTCAACATTGAACCATATCAAATATTGACATTTCATACACACAAAACCTACTTGCATCTCAAGTCTGAGGATGAGAGACATAACCACTTGCGAGATTCACTATTGACGCTGATACATGTAGTGAATTCTCGTAGGTTGGGTCAGTCCAATGTTCATCCAATGAACAACATATGAGTTTGGCGGTATCGTCCATTAATATTCATAATATATGAATATGACCAAAACACTACATTTGCCTTATTTCAATTGGATATCCCGTATCAATCAAATGACCAATGGCGATTTAGATAAGAATAAATTATTTATAGATTTAAACATGCTAATATAGAACACAATTGTATAAATGAAGACGATCATACCAGATATATCAATCCATTGCCTTAATACAACTGTTAAACGTTCCATTGTCTAAATACTAAAAACATATATACATGAGACTACTAGCAGGTCAAAGTTCAATGTTCCTAGCATGATAAACATGTTTGGTACAAGACATTAACTTTGTAAAAAGTACCAACTAAGTTGTCATCTGAGTGACCTTTAACAATACTTGTTTCAAAACTCACAAGCAGTGAACGTTTTGAATAATTACAACGATTGTCATTGCGTTTAAGTGCTAATACAATAATACCAGCATCGCAATAACAAATTATATAGGTTGCTTGATAAGCAAAACCACCTATATGAGACAGTCTTCTTAACAGCTTCCCAAACTGTAAAGTATTCTTATTCTTTAATGAATAGTGCAACAATGCTTTCAATCAAGCATGTCTAGTTAACAATATTATCATTTATGATGAAAATCCTTCTTTGACTAGGATTGAGTACCATCTCAATCAAAAATAAGCATTAGTGTATAAACTCAACACTAATCTCCTTATTAAAATCCGTAAACAATAAACATGTCTTTAGTCCTTTACAGGCCTTTTAAAATGTTCCTTTTATAGTAGTCTAATGACTTTCACTTAGATACTATGGTTTTAGGCTCATCTTGCATTCATGCAAGTGATACAATTAGTCTAATACATATCATGACATTCATAATGAAACCTTTAGTTGAACTAAATGTTTTCATGCATGTGTTAAACTCATCAGGTGAGATAGAACTTTGAGTCTTGCTCAATGATGTGTCATATTGTGTTAGACTTGTTAATCGTGTATGTTTATTCTAGTAAACATTTGTTCCAAGGTTGTATGTTTTATCTCGTATATCTCTCGATAAAAACATTATTCCAACACTAAAGGATTTAATCTAGCTTAGTGATAATATCTATTTCCAATATGTTGACAACATATAAGATATAAGAAAGACAAAACATAATGCTCTGACTAGCTTTAATGCGTACTCAGGAGATCTATTTGTTTCAATCAAAATCAAATTGTTGATTTAAACTTAAGATTCTAGCTCTTAGATGCATGCTCTAATCCACTTGGATTTTACAACTTGCAACTTTCTAAAGGGTACTTGGATTCATAAACCCTTTTGATTACACTACGTCCTCGCAAAGGTAATCATTCAAAGAGTTTGACATCAAATTGACATATTTCATATACATGAAATCAAGTATGGTAATTAATATTTTTATTCATTTAACACTTGCAAGGAAAAGAAGCTTTAATCATAGTCAATTGCTGGTATAGTAAAACCTTTATCAGCAAGGCGTATATTTTTGTCATATTAGCCTTCTCCTAGAAGATCCAATTTTAACTTCTCAGTCTTTACCCGATTGGTAAAAGTTTAATCAATCCAAAATGGAATTTTCATTTCATAGATTATATCTCAACATTATCTATGTCTGTTAGCTAGTGCATTCAGAAGTAGTGTAAGAGAGACTTTCTCCAAAAGCAGATGCTCCCACTTGCTTTGTGTAAGAGGAGACTTTCTCTAAATACGCAGCAAGTTGAGAAACAATAAAATTGTTCTCCTTTGGGATGTAAAATATATGTTGACAGTTCTTGATTCTAGTTTACTAATAAACGCTTAACGTAATTCATCCAAATTCAAAACTTTAGTTAAGACTTAATGGGAGTCTTCCCATTCCATAACCTGATGGTGTCTTAGTTACCTTCTTGGTTGGAACCATATTGAGTAAACATGTGGCTTTACTTAATTTTGTTAACATGATAGATTAAAAGATAGAGTAGTTAAAGTTATCAAATAAACAATATCATATAGTGTTTGTTTTAACATCAAGCATACATTGCGATGTGGTACTCTTGAGTAATGGTATTAATGAGACAGTATCACTATTGCATAGATACTACTACCTTTAGCTTACATACTTGCCAATTTGTTCAAACATAATGGCATTAACAGTAATTTCAAGCCAATTGCATGCTATAACATAGAAGTCTTATAGAAGATCAAGGATTTTATGTACATGTCTTAACAAGAAGACATAACATGTTAATCGCTAACTTTGCATTATAAGTCTTAGAGAAGTTCAAGGATTTTATGTATATGTCTTAACAAGAAGACATAACACGTTAATCGCTTAACTTTACATTATAAGTCTTTGAACATTTCAATGACTTCATGTACATGTCGTGACTAGGATACATGACAAGTCAATTGCTTACTTTATAAGTCTTTGAACAGTTCAAGGACCTGATGTTTATGTCTTTACAGGAAGAAATAAACATATTAAATAAAGTATTATTGAACATCGACTCTTTGCTTCAACAGTCTTTTCAAGTTAATTGCATACTTCTTATTGATGTCTCTACAAGAGGACACAATCATATTTCCTAAACCTTTTAGTGAATATGATGAAGTAGGTATTCATTATTTCATGACACTAGTTCTAAGTAGGGCAACATACATCAAGGTGTATAAGTCCTAGTAGAATATTAGCTTTCTTACCATTCGGTTAAGAAAAACCATTAGTCATATTGTTATGTGTTGTACCTTGCACACAATTAAGATTTCTCCCACTTGTGCACGGCACAACATCAAGCATTTATACAAACAAAAGAGCATATTTACGAGTCAGGTTACGATCCTGAGACTAGTGAGTTATGAGCCCACCACGCTTCTATATGTTTGTATGAATAATATGACAATGTCACAGATATAATATGGTTTAAGTCAAACTAAAATTAGATTTGCATTACAAGTATATATAGAACTTTTAATAAGCAATCATGCATAAATCTTGTATAAGGATACATTTGACAACGTCATTAGAAAAAGGACAAGTTATCTAATAGAATAATATGCATTGATTCTTTTAAAACTTTGATGCATTATATGTTAAAAGTAATGTATTATTTCAAGACTAGCTAGAAATAATTTTTGTTTTGACAAAAGGGGAGAAGAAGTGTAAACAAATAACTTATACATTTTACTATGAGTTATAGTTTACATATTTTGTCATCAACAAAAAGGAGGAGATTGTTGGTAGAAATATTACGATATTTAATCTATACATTCTCTTTGTGTTTGGTGATGACAAACATGTAACTTATAACACATAACGTAAAGTGCTTAAGTTACTCGGGATCACAAATCATCAATGCATTCATACGACAACATCTCTCGACGTCTCAAGTATGCTTCAATGAAGTTTGCACCCGACTTAAATCACTTAAGGTATGAATAAATAAATGCTTAATTTATTTTATAATCATAATTTTTATTTAACCTTACATTTTTATAAAATTTAACAAACATTTTTTAAACTTATACAAAACATTTTTGTATTTATAAGAAATGTTATATTCAAAATAAATATTTTAATTCAAATTTTCCACCTAAAAACGGATAAATTTGTTCCAGGAAACACCTCTCCTGGAAAAGACAAAAAAGAGAGCGTCCTACAATGGGCGGCCCCCTTATAGGTAAGGGCGGCCCCCTTAGTGATAAGGGGACCGGCCATAGAGCTAAGGGCGCCGGCCATTAAAAACGCTCTCAGCTTTGCCTATAAATAATGGACTGTTCCCATTGATGTTTTCACCTTTTGCACCTATTTTCTTTTTGTCCCAAATAAGTTTATACATCTTCTACATCCTTTAAAAACCCTTTGATCATTTAATCATAAGTATTTGTTTCCAAGTGATTTAAGCTTATTCCTCCAAGTGTAAGAGAAGAACTCTCGCTATCGTCAAGATACGAGGTTATGTAGTTTAGTTAGTGCATTCATGACATGTCTTACATTCACAATGTATAGATCGAGTCCATGTATTCTAAACTTGTGTAATAGTTAGATCGTGGTGATCATAAAGGGTATAGATAGATCGTGGTGATAGTAGAGAGAATAAATAGATCAGGGTGATCGTGTTAGTGTTTAGGTAAAGTAAAGTGTTGATAATGCGGTTAGTATTTTAGTCCTCAAAATACAAAGTGTATGGTAGATTGGTTCTAGCTAAGATTAGAACTCGACATTTAGCTTAGTGACGGAAAACATTATAAGAGACGAAGTGGTTTGTTATGTTAGGCCATAAACATGACGGGTATGGTTATACCCGAAGAAAAACTCGACATCTAGCTTAGTGTCGGAAAATAATGTAAGCAACGTTGTATGGTTTTCTCCGCCAAGAAGGGAGCTTGTTGACTAGTGAAGTAACTCTCGAGTTGGGTACTCGGGGAGTGGAGTAGGGCAAAGAGAAGCTTTGTGACCGAACCACTATAAATCATCACGTCCGGTTTGCACTTTCTTTTACCTTTCGCTTTACATCTTTATTTACCTTATCGCCTTACATTTATATTTGCATTAGATCTATATGTGTGTTGATTGTTGCTTATATTGTTTGGATGATGATTGTGTCATGGATAGAAGTTAACATTGTGATTGTGTTTATATTGCTATGACATGTTCTAGTGGATATAGATGTATTATTCACACTTATCATACTGCGTCTAACTTGATGGATAATTTGATACAAAATATTTTCAGTTTTTAAATGGAAACGTATTCACCCCCCTCTATGATTTCCATATAACAAATGTTTTTTGTCATTTATGTGTCCTAATGAGATTTATAATTGATCTCTTTGGCTCTAGACTCGATTAGTGCATTTTGGTTTTAGTAATCGGAGGCTGGAGCAGACTGCCACTTATTCAATATCAACGTTCTCGGAGTGAGAAGTTAATACAAGTCGTGTTAATCTCCGTGATAAATGAGACAAGGATCTTTTGAGAGAAACTTTAATGGTTGGGAAGGGTTGTGCAGTGCATCACTGGGTACATGATGTCATTCTTCAATATTTGAATTCATCTTTGTGAAGGATGATAGCATATGTATTGACTTGGTTTATGCCTAATGTTTACCAAGACGTCATTACTATCACCATGTTATGATTGTTCCGATGATAACTCATGTCTTTAGATAACATTATTCCATTTACCTATTCTTCTCCAAATCTTATCCAAGGACTGCTATTTCTAACTATGGAGTGTCCTTAGGTAGATCCCCCCGGTTCTAGTTGGATCGTAGGACAATACCTAACCTTAACCACCTTATGACTTCATAATCATCGTGAATTAGTTGGTTGTTGGGTATTTGATAGAACCATAAAACCATTAAAAATCAATCAAAGTGTTAGATAGAATCATTAAAACGTTTGACACTTTGAGAATTTCATCTTTTTAAATACCCCCTACACATGTGCATCGATATTCGAAATTGTTAAGCACATAAAGGTAAGAGTTGATTGCACTTAAACTTTTGAGTCGTATAGATCACATTTTAATCAAATTTTCTCCCTCTATGGAAATAATAAATCTCTTAGTATTTTCATACCAACTGATTCAAATTTGAGACATGAAAAAATTTTATCGGGAGAAAAAATGATACCCGTTAAATATTAGATTGATTAATGGAACATTTTTCTCTTGCTCCCCCTCAATTTCACACATATGACACCAATTAACAAATATTGACACCAATTGAAAATATTGGGATGTGACATTAAAAATTCCATGTGAAATCTAGGTTGAGCCACTTTTAGATGTTTTAAACAAAATGAGAAAGCTAGTTATGTCAAAATTTATTTATATCTAAAACAGATGGTCAACCTACTGGCGCGGTTTTCGATTTCTCTAGACCGGATGTAGCTTCGATCGCTGACACGCTTGTCGATATATACACACTTGTCAATAACTATTTTTGAAAATTAAGATTATTCACTTGTTTAAACATTTTGATATGTTTTAGGCACTAAAATAGGAATTTGGAGAATATGTCTAAAAGCATTAAAACTTGGTTTTAAAAAGCCCCCCCCCTCAAAAAGTGATCCATTTATAAAAAAATGATTCGACTTTTGAAAGTTTCATGAGAAGGGAGTGTTGAACACACAAATTTGAAAGATTATGAAAATCCTTTTGAGAAATTGTTGAAAATTATGTTCAACGGTTTTGAAAACCAATGTTACTTGAGCTCTAAAGTCTTTGATTTGACGTTTTGTGTCAGATCAAGTCCGAGAATTTTTAATTTTCTCGTTGTGAGGATAAATGTATATGAGTGCACACTTTCCTTTATTTGAAGAACGAGTCCTAAGCTAATATTTACTTAGAAGTCGTGTGTCCTGGGCGAGAAGATTTCTAAAAAAAATGCTCAAGACGAAGAAGATTTCTCTCTATTTAAGATAAAGCGGCACTGAAGCGTACACTTTATCTTTTCTTCTTAAACCGAGTTCTGATCATAAGGTAATGCAGAAAGATCAATAATTCTTGAGCTCAAAACTTAGCATGTTTTGTTAAAAATAGCTCAATGACCGAGAAGATATGCTCTCTCGTTGTTTAGGATAAAGTTAACTTTAAAGATATACTTTCCTACTATTAATTCCGTTGTTATGCACTAATGTTTATCATAAGCCATAGAAAATTAGAAATGACATTTTGTTGAAACATTATTGTAACCTCACTTCTCGAACTTTATTATACAATCGAGTACATTTGTTGAACACATTCCTAGGTACTTAATATTATCGATCCGCGAGATGACATGTCGAGAGAGTTCTTTGTTGGTTAGTATTTGGAAATTTATGAAAGATTCTAATTTTGTATTTTCGTTTATTGACAATTCTATATTTTGTATTTTGTTCTTTTGTAATAATTAGAGTATTCCGTTAAATTTATATTTGTTTTTCTAAAGATTTTTTGAAATAATTAAAAATTGAAGTTTGAATTATTTTAGAAGATGATGTAATATGTACATTAGATGAACCCTTTGAAGAAATGGGTTCGGAAGCCGTTGAAGTACCTGCACTCAAAGAAGAAGAGTTTGCACAAATAACAATGTTAGGAGTACATATTTCCTTTCCTAATGGTATTGCACTATCATTTGAGTTGAGGCAAGTTCCAATAGTCTTTCCCGTAGGAATCCATCTAAGACCAACAAAAGTGAAGATTCTACCCGTGGGTTCTACGTAAGACCATATATAGGAGGCGTTGTTTTCACATACACAACGAAAGTCTTATTTGGGGAAAACTTTTGTCCTAAAGAGATCCGTCTTTTAGGTTTCTTAGATACGGTTTTTTTCTATGGGTATGTATCTTCTTTTTATCTTATAGGATTGTGCACCTGTTTTCTGTGCAGAGGCACGAAAATTTACCTTAGAGAGGTATTGCAAAATGCATACATTGTGATTTGCTGTGTAAATGCACTTCTTGCATGTAGGACATGCCAAGTTTTTAGAATTCAAGAAAGACTTAGAGTACCTAGGTAGTTTTGCTATGTTAACAGCTCTGTTCGATACATGAATACTCATAGATGGTGGCCAATTCCTAGGTTGTTGATAAGAGTTTCTAGGTTTCAGTTTGCTACCATTAGCAGTGTTTGGTAATCTAGCAGTCTTTTGCATACTAGGTTTAGAACTCAAAGCTTGTTCTTTCTGAATTTGTGCCTTTTTCTTAGCTTCCTCTAGGTAATAGTTATGAACCATGTCATTTGAACCTATTGATTCCTTTGGTGTCAGAGTTGACATAGGATTAAAACTATTCCTAGATGAGCATGGTGCATTCACATGATGAGGTTTTGCAAACACAGAATGTCTTACTTGAGGCCAAGAATGTAAAGTGACTGGTTTTGTCAAATCATTTTTCTCAACAACTTGGGAGGAAAACTGAGTTTTTGAAAATTGAGATTGTTCAGATTTAAACACAGTTGGTTGTCTTACAACTGGTTAATTTCTGATAGTTTGCAAAGGCTGTTTCCCCAAGATTGATAGTTTTCCAAAATTAGTACCACACCCTTTCCTTTCATTTTGTTCCAACTTTCATGCATTTTAGCGTTTGCAATCGTCTTGTCTTGTAACTGAGCTTTCAAATCATTGATTTCAAGCGTTTTTCAATTGAGTTCAACAATTAGGGAATCATTTTATGCTTTCAAATCTTTTTCTTTATTCCCTGATGTAAAAGATTGCTTTCCCCAAGAGTTTTCACAGACATTCTTTTCCTTTTCGTTTTGCAAGGCAAGTTCAAGATTAATGCAGTGTTTCTCACGTTGTGCAAAACTTTTGTCATGATTTTGTTTATGACTTGGAAAGCTCAGTCTCAAGACATTGACATTCTTCCGTTTTCTCAAGATACATGTATGACAATTCACAATATTGATCGATATCATAAAAAGAACAAAGAATTGTACACATGATACCATTCGAAACACATTGATATCATCAAATAACGTCACTTTATTACATCATTTATCCTATCTATTTTGCCCACATTTATATAATTATTGCATTATTTGGTACTTAATTGCTTTAAAGTTGATAAATGCAGTAATTCAGGAGTGTTTTATGAAGACATGTTAAAAGACGCACAATTTAGAGCTAAAACGAAGACATTTGAAGATTTCTAAAAATTCACCAATACGCCGTATCCGACTAAGAAGACATGGCATATCAGCTCCAAGCTTCACAAGAAAATGCGTTTGACCAATTCCCAATACGTCGTATCCATGACATCTTCATAGGCCGTATCCTTGAAGATAACTATTCGAAGATACAGTAAATCAAGTATTTTGGGAATGATATCGAAGATTTATTACGAACATAGCGCGCACTTCAAGGAATCCAGCCCAATACGCCGTATAGACCTATCTGGATACGACGTATCGAGTGTTTTTCAGCAACTATAAATAGAAGACTCAAAAACGAATTTTCGGTGTGCAATATCATATTCTCTGTATAGTGTACATCTGAATTCGAATTTCTCAAGCCATAAAGAGCAGCCAAGGTCGAGCACCATTCCTAATTCCATAGAACACTTTCTTAATCATTCGGTTTTTAATTGTTTGATCATGATTGTAAAAATGACAATGATTGTGGGCTAATACCTTTGGGTATTAGCCATGTTAATGAAGATTATAATGTTTGGTTTGCTTTAATCTGGCTTGCTTAATTTATCGTTGCTATTTGATTATGTTTATCGCCTTATACTTGTTTATGTGCTTGTACATGCGACCTATCATTCAACTGGGTCTAGTGAGACTTAACCAGTAATCTAGATGCCGGGATAGCTCTCCATGTTGTGTTTTGTATGCCCGGACCAATAGGATCACAAATGACACCTTATCATTACTCTTTGATTATGAGCTTAGTTGGACCGGCAGGTGACCCGATAATTGTTCAACCAGTATTGTTCTTAATTAATTGGTAATTGATTTTGGTGGTGGACTACCGGTGTATAAAGCAACATCAAGCAATAAGTGGGTAAAGTCCCGATGGGCTAGGGTATTAACAGGATCACCACTGCTTTAATTCCCTATGATAGATTATAATCAAACTTAAGGATGCTTTATGCGGATGCGTTAATCGTGACAGGATTGTTCGTATCTAGGTCTTAGGAAGTAGAACCGCCTAAGTCTTAAGAATGATATGCCGCCTCGAAATAAGCAGCCATTGCACTAATTAATCAAACCAGCATTTAATTGGATTTAACATGGTTAATACAGTTTTCTATTATTTGGTTCGTACCGCTCTTTTGTCTTGTGTTTATTTGCTTTAGTGTTTATTGTGCTTAGAATTGATATATGTCACTATAAACCTGTGCCAGTCTCTCAGGCTGAAAAACCCCCCATCTCATTAGACAACGTATATAGCATAGGTTTAACCAGTAAATAGACTAATTAAAATACTGATAGAATTTAGGATTCTTATTCCACTCTTATTATTCGACACCCTACTTACCACGAACTCTATATTGACCAGGTACACTGCTCGTTAAAGTGTTGTTTTGGGTTTGTCGGCTAAATATAAATGTAAAACTTGATAATTAAAATAATTGACCCTACACGACAGCACATCAGGTTTTTGGCGCCGTTGCCGGGGAGTGAATTAATTAAACCTTATTCTTGTTAGTATTTCTAACCATTAACTAATTAATTCAATCATTTAAATTCTATTTGTATTTATCTGCATTTAAATTGTTTGTTTAAATTCTTGCATTTAATTATTTAAAATAGTATTCTGTTCTGACCGATCACTTGATACGCCGTATCCACCAGTTGGATACGACGTATCAAAACTTCTGATCAGGACATCGTATTGAGTTTTACTGTCTAAACGGCGTATCTGTTTCACGACAATACGGCGTATTCATTAAACTCTATACGGCGTACTGATATTCAACAGACTCATACGGCATATTCAAATTAATTGCATACGGCGTATTCGTCATCTGATACAGTGACAGTAGTAAAAAAAATCCATTTGTTTCGATTCTATATTTAATTTCTCTCGTCAGGACATATCCTACTGATTTATTGTCATTTGTTTCAGGTAGTGCATGACACGAAGTTCTGCCAAGGAACTACTCTCACCTTTCGAAAACCCAGAACAAAAATTTCGCTCTAAGAGGAGGCTTTTTGATACACCAAGTCTCGTTGAATCAAATTCGTCAGAGTTTGATCATAGTTTTGACATCGAAGAACAATCAGAGGAAGGAGAAAGAGAAACAATGGCGGAAACAATGGAGCAGTACATGAGTAAAACCCGAGAAAATTACGGGTCGGGCATTACTAGGCCCACAATCAACCAAGACACCCCCTTCGAATTAAAGGGGCAATTTCTCAAAGAACTTCGTGACAATACTTTCAGTGGCTCGGAACACAAAGATGCAAACGAGCACATCGAAAAGGTTCTAGAGATTGTTGACTTATTTCACATCCCAAAAGTAACTCAAGATCAAATCATGCTTCGAGCCTTCCCCGTATCCCTAATTGGAGCCGCAAGTAGATGGCTAAGGAACCAGCCATCAGGATCAATTACAACATGGGAAGTCCTCAAAACTAAGTTTCTAAACAAATACTGTCCACCTGCACGCACCGCAAAGAAAATGGAGGAAATTAACAACTTCCAGCAGGAACCCGATGAAATCCTTTTTCGCGCATGGGAAAGATTTAAAGAATTGCTGATGAAATGCCCTCAACATTATTTGACCGACATGCAAGAAGTTATCTTGTTTTACAATGGGCTCGATGTTCCAACTCGACAAATCCTAGACTCAAAAGGTACCATACCTTCTAAAACTGCTGTTGATGCTAAAATAGCCATTCAAGAAATGGCTGAATACTCTCAGAAATGGCACAATGGAACATCTTCAAGGGCCAGAAGTACTGAAACTTCTGATGGGCTTGCTGCTATCCAAGCCAAACTCAACAATCTTGGACGAGAAATAAATAAAGTAAATGAGAAAGTGTACGCTGCTCAGGTCGGATGCGAACTATGCAAGGGACCACGCTATACAAAAGATTATCCACAAAAGGAAGAAGGGAAGGCTCTGGAAGAAGCCTACTATACATAGTTCGGTGCACCCTATCAACTTGGAGGGTAGTATAGAGCAGCAGGGCCAGGATTCTACCCGCGAAATAATGGAAACTCTTCCAATGCTGATCGGAGACCAAGCATAGAAGAATCATTGACCAAGTTCATGGCAGAATCAGCTAAAAGGCATGAAGAAAATTCAAACATAATCAAAGAGATCTGAGCTTCTTCAACCGATGCATCTAATAAGAACCAAGGAGTCTTTAGATTAAGACTTTGGAAAATACAATCGGACAGAAGAGCAAAGTCTTGCAAGAGAAATGAGGTTCTGAAGCCTTCCGGCTCTACGGATACAAACCCTCGAGACCAATTAAATCAATCTTAACTGCAAAGCTATTTATTAGGATATACGCCGTATCAGGCATGAGCCATAATCCGTATCGTGCACACACACATGACATAATTTTCTGAGATATTCCCTTCCTCTAGGATGACCTGCAAACTTCAGCTGTTGATGATTTAAAGAGAGGCACGAGATGTAAGATTCTGATGCTTATTAACACTACAATCCTTGCCTCAAAAAGAAAGGACTCCATGGACTTACCTTACCTTTTTATCATAATATCTGTTTTGATAAAGACATTGTTACCTGAAGCAAGTGTGAATTTTATGTCCATTCTCTAACCTACAACCAACTTTTCTAATAATTTTAACTCACAATAGGTTGAAACCATGAACTGGCTGATTCGAACCATTAAGCAACCCAGGGGTAATGCCGAAAAATTGCTATAAGGATAGGCAAATTTATTTTTCCTATAGACTTTATCATCTTGGACATACCCAAGGATAATGATGTAGGCGAATCAGTAACATTAATCGGAACAAAACCTGTATTCGGATCGGTAGTACCAATCGGTGACGAAATCGTTCCAATTTCCTCTTTCTCCACCGAACCATTCATATCCCAGAATTTAGTCCATAGCAGTAGTGCCGTTTATAGCAGCCCTACAAACCACAATGAACATCATCCTTAATAGTATCATTACCCAATTATTAAATGTTAATATGATGTTTCAGTAATACATACGGATTAAAATCATTTTTAGATGTTAATATGAAAGTTAAAACGTAAAAAGATACGCAATGAGGATTATTTAACCCATATGTTTAAATAGACCAAGGTACCGTTTGGTCAATTCTTTTAAAATTCCGATTTTAACACACAATAAAAATTAAAAAAAAAAAAAATAAAAAAAAAAAAAAAAAAAAAAAAAAAAAAAAAAAAAAAAACATAAAAATAAAAAAAATTAAAATAAAATTAAAAATTACCGGAATTTTTAAAAGAATTGACCAAACGGTACCTTGGTCTATTTAAACATATGGGTTAAATAATCCTCATTGCGTATCTTTTTACGTTTTAACTTTCATATTAACATCTAAAAATGATTTTAATCCGTATGTATTACTGAAACATCATATTAACATTTAATAATTGGGTAATGATACTATTAAGGATGATGTTCATGTGGTGTCGGCTGCTATACACGGCACTACTGCTATGACTAATTCTGGGATAAAGAATGGTACGGTGGAAGGGAATTTGGGAACGATTTCGTCACCGATTGGTACTACCGATCCGAATACAGGTTTTGTTCCGATTAATGTTACTGATTCGCCTACATCATTATCCTTGGGTATGTCCAAGATGATAAAGTCTATAGGAAAAATAAATTTGCCTATCCTTCCTAGCACATTTTCGGCAATACCCCTTGGTTGTTTAATGGTTCGATCAGCCAGTTCAATGGTCAACCTAGTGTGAGATAAAATTCCTAGACCAAGGTTGGTGTAGGTAGAGAATGGCATAACGCTCACACTTGCTCCTAGGTCAACAAGAGCTTTATCAAAACAGATATTATGAATAAAACAAGGTAAAGTAAAGCTCCATGGGTCCTTTTCTTTTTGAGGCAAGGAGTGATAATAAGCATCCAGAATCTTCACATCTCGTGCCTCTCTTTAATCATCACAGCTGAAGTTTTGCAGTCATCCTAGGAAAGGGACTATCTCAGAAAATAAGCTCATGTGTTGTGTGCCCGATACGGCATATGGCTCATGCCTCATACGGCGTATCTCTAAAAAATTAGCTTTAGCAGTTAAGATTGATTTAACTTGGTCTCGAGGGTTTGTATCCGTAGAGCCCGGAAGGCTTCCGAACCCTCTTTCTTGCAAGACTTTGCTCATCTGTCCGATTTGTATTTCCAAAGTCTTAATCAAAGCTCCTTGGTTCCTTATTGCTGCATCCCGGGTAGAAGCTCGTATCTCTTTGATTATGTTTGAGTTTTCTTCATGCCTTTTAGCTGATTCCTGGCCATAAATTTGTCAGTTGATTCTTCTAGGCTCGACTCCGATCAGAACGAAGATTTTCCAATTATGTTTCATTGGTAGAATCATGGCCTTAGCTGCACTATATTGTCCTCCAGGTTATAGGGTGGCCAACATATGTATAAGTAGGCTTCTCTAAGTTTTCCCTTCTTCCTTTTGTGGATAATCTTTTGTATAGTGTGGTCCCTTGCATAGTTCGCATCCGACCTGAGCAGTGTGACAACCTTCTCATTACTTCATTTTTTCACATCCGAGATTGTTGATTTGGGCTGATGGATAGGAAGCAAGCGCTCTTCAAAGTTTTAGTCTATCAGGTCCTTGTAGATGTTCCATGTGCTATTCTGAGAGTATTCAGCCCATTTCTTAATGGCTTCTAGCATTGGAGCATTTTGAAGAAATAGAACACCCTTGAGTCCATGATTTGTCGAGTTGGAACATCGAGCCCGATAACGCCTAAATTATACATATTTTCGACGGTGTTATTTGCATTTATTTAATCATTTCTCATGAACTTTTGGTACTTAATTAAGTATATTTGCTATTATATATTCTAGGTATGTGTCGTGAAAGAATACGGAAGATTACACGAAGAATTAAAGCTTAAACGAAGAAATAACTCAAGATAAAGATCTCTCGACACCTGTTACTGTTTTGGCCATAACTGGAGCATACGAACTCGGATTGAGTTGATTCAAGCGGCCACGGAAAGAAAATTCAATTATCCACAACTTAGAAAAACATTCACATGCTGAAATATTACTAAAGCATCCGGTTTTACAAATGAGTACAACATACTTTATGAAGATGCAATTAATTCGCGAACTTGGCCCAAAATACATCCACATACATTCTCAACTTGGTCCCCAAGTTATCTCTAGCCTATAAATACCCTTCTTTGTTTGCTTGGAGAATATCTACCCTATCAACTCATCACATATACAAAATAACTAGAGAAGAGATCCAAGAAACTGAGTAAGTTCTCCTGCACATTCCACTCCCCAAAACCGCGGCACAAAAATCTTATGTGTCGCACTTTCGTTCAAACTTCCCAAAGAAACGGTTAAGTCCTAATAAATGCTGAGTGCATTAACTCCTTAAGTGTGACGCATAAAATACTAAGTGCGCCACACTTTTGCCCGAAAATCATCCTATAAATAGAGGCTCAAATCATACATCCAACACAACTCACACACAATTCTCCTAGTTCGTTTAGAACACTCGAAGGAGGTATTTTTTGTGTTCTTGGCTTGACAAACCAAGGAACCAAACACCCCTTCAAACCATCATCGACCACCACCGTTATAATCAAAGTTCTTGAAGAAGTTGGATAGTATTGGTTGATATTCATCATTGTTCTTAAGTTTTGATCCATCAAGAAGCATAGTTGTAATGTTATTTCGAATCTATAAACAATTGTGACGGAATTTTTCATAGTTACCAGAATTTGCTTTGAATATAATAAAGTGTTCTTGGGAAATTCTTGTGAAATCACCATACTTTGCTCTTGGAATTGGTATGAATCTTGTTACTCTTTTGAATATAATATTTGTTGAATCCATAATGAATGTTATGTGTTTTGTTACTTTGATCATAGAGTAGTAATCTTATGTTTGTTTGGGCATAATGTGATCTTAGATATGGAGCGTTTGGATATATGTTTATTAAATTGGTAAAGCATATTTTATATAAGAAAATAGGCCGAAAGGTTTCTTTATACATGTGTTCTATAAATCCTTCTAATATATTGGTTATAATAACTTATAAATACCGAAAGGATTTGTTGTTATTAATCGATATAATTACTAGTTATATTTAAAGGCCGAAAGAATTTATAACTTGTGATAACTCTATTTTAAATACTATTCTAAACACATCATTATCTAAGTGATCATATTTCTAAACAAACATACTTAAATATTTGATTGAATTATCTTTTATTGCTTTCTTTGGCATATTCGATATATTTACTCGTCTTGGTTAATTTGATCCGTGACAATCATCTTAGCCTTAGCACCTTAATTACAAACTGTGAAAACTTCAATTCTCTTGGACGACCTGGTCTTACCCTAAAAACTATACTATATACGGGGGTTATACTTTTACCCGTGTGTTTCCTTAGTATTATTAGTCGGTGAAATCAGTCTTATAAATTTAAAGCTTTTGAAACACATCAAAGTTTTTAGCGCCGCTTCCGGGAAATTGTTTAAGTTGTTATAGTTTGTTGCTTATTTCTGGTGCTATTTTGTTTCACAAAATTTTCAAACTCGCCGTACCGTTTTCTCGCAAACGGAAACAAAAAAATTCATTTTTCTCCAGGAAGTGCACCGCACATTATATTTGTGCACTTGTTTTCCTGAAAACCCAGGAAGTACGCTGCACTTACACCAAGTGCGCCGCACTTTCTGCAAAATTTTCACAAACAAAATCTTAATTCAAATAAAATAAAACCAAAACAAAAACCCCCAATCTGCTAGTCTTAAGTTCTATAATTGTATTTTATTTGATTATATGTCTTGTGTATTTGTAATTATCTAGTTTATCATAATATTCGGAAAAAAAACATAAAATTTTCAGAAAAGCCGGCGCACTTTTCCTAAAGTACGCCGCACTCTATCTATTTGAAAAAAAATATTTTCTATTTATATTTATATATATAATAAAAACTAAAATATATCTAATATATAAATCTATCAAAGTAAAAAAATGAAAATAATTTACTTTATTTTGAATATTATCCTATTAGCCTTAATTATATATATATATAAATGTCATTTTGCAAAATACTTAACGTGTGTATAAATCCAATATCTTTCGGAAAACAACTAGTAAGTCTCACAAATCTTCCACCGAACATCCTATCGTTAATGATTTTATCATTATAAATATACCTGAAGAGGATGTCGAACCCAAACAGATAATTCTCGACCTTGATGATCAACCCATGTGTGGAAAAGTGCTAGGATTGTAGCACCAACTCCTAATTCTGCAATTGTTCAAATCGATGTTGATGACAACTTTGTTATTAACAGTACCCACTTGAAACTGATTTGCGAAAATAAATTTGATGGTTATCTGCGGGCCGATCCGCATGACCACATCCGTGAATTTCTCGCAATCTGCGACATGTTCAAATACGATGAAACTTAAAGCGAAGCCGTAAAGCTTTTGATATTTCCCTATTCCCTATCCGAAAAAGCTAAAACCTGGTTTAACGAACTTAATGAAGAGTCTATAACATCGTGGGAACAAATGAGAAGAGCTTTTATAAACAGATTCTTTCCGCCTTCGTTATTTAACCGTCTTTTACTCGAAATCAGGAATTTCTCTCAAAACGTATGTGAAAGTCTAACGGATGCCTAGTTGTGACTGAAGAACATGCTTCGAAAATGTCATGGGCACGGTCTGACCAAAGGAGCTATTATTCAAATATTCTATCATGGTCTAGACGAACACACTCAAGGAATCCTGGACGTAATTGCCGGAGGAATCTTCCTCTACAAAACTCCAAATCAAGCTTTTCAATTTCTCGAGGACAAAGTCCTTTTTAACCTTGATTGGTCCACTAAATCTCAAAATGAACATCATCAAAAAATTTGTTTCCTTCGCCGATGGAAGTCATAGTAATACTGATAATTCTCGATTTATGGAAAAATTGAAGGCTATGGATTCTCAACTCCAGAGCTTAAAAGAAGAATTACAAGATATGCGTAACAAAAATTATGAGCTTAGAGATGGAAACGCTTCTAAAAACCACATGAACGATGACACGCCGATGTGTGAACGTCATGAAGCAAATTACATCCAATCTGAAGGTTATAGAAACCGAAATTATCATGAATCGTATTCTCCCCAATCCTATCATAATCCTAATGATTCTGAGAAATCGCTCACAGAATTAAACAATGATGTGAGAAATGACCTCGAAGATTTCAAAAGATGTGTTCATAGCATGAGAACTATTCATTCTAAACTCTATGAGAGAGACGGTGGTTTTAAGAAAAAATTTAAACCTATCAACCAAGAACCTCAGCCTAAAACCGATTTTGAAAAATTAATGACTAAATTCTCGGATAGTCAAAAAGTTACAAGTATGTTTTTCAAAAACAATATTAACGATATGATTTTAAAGATGAAGCAAAATGAAAAGAATTTCCAAACTATCTTTAAAAACATGGAAAGGATAATAGATGAGTGAGAGAAGTCTCAAATTATCTCTTTAGAACAAACCGAGAGGACTGAACAACCACCTCCTCCTCAAGCTCAAACTGAGCACGTGAATGTCGTATTTATCGGGAATGAAAAGTCTGATGATTCTCCGAAAATTCAAAAAGGTCCACCACCTTCTATTATCGTTAATAATAAAACCGAAAAAGATAAACCTATTAAGACATCAAAAAAGGGCTATCACGTAGTAAAAACAAATGAATATCCATTCCGTGAGTATATACCTAAAATCCCATACCCTCAACGTTTAAATGTGGATCATTCCCGCTTGAACCGTATCATTAAAGAATCTTAAATCAAGTTAAATATAATAATAAAAATAATAATAATAATAATAGTAATAGTAAATAATAATAATAATAAAACCCTAAAAAACCTAAAAACTAATATATATATATATATATATATATATATATATATATATATATATATATATATATATATATATATATATAATAAAAAATTTACAGTTTGATAAGTTTGATGTGCATGGGCCTGTGTATTTCTTATTCAATTTCTGCATCCAAAAGAAATTTATCGAACTTTGTGGGTGTGTTCGCTGTAAACCCTCACGAGACTATAACCCGCCCACTCAGGACACCGAGGGGTTTAAAAGCTTGTACATGCTGCTAATGTCAAACCGGGTGTGGCCCCCCCACCCCTAACCGAAAGTGCGCTTTTGTATTGTAAAGTTATTCTCGTAGTTGTGTTTATTATGCAGATTAAATAAAACAGGTGGAGATTGGATTGGTGGTTGGAATTTTACACTTGAAGATTTATATAATTGGAGTAATATATTACATGTGGTAGAATATACATGCTTGCCATTCGGTTTTGCGCCATATCTTTCAAGATTCAGCCAATCACTTATGAGCCCTAGGAAGTTTCAATAATGCTCTACTTAAGTGTGGAGGAGCTCTCGCTCCTCACTAAAAAAAGAACGTAATGGAATCACTTAAGGATAGCTCCAACGCAGCTATATCTCTTTATGCCCTAGGAGGTACCGTTTTTCTTTAATTTTCCCTATTTTCTATATTTATTAGTTCTCACATTGAGGGCAATGTTCAACTTAAGTGTGGAGGGGTAGCAAATAGGAAAAATTAATCATGTCCCTCCATGTTTGCCCTGCAAAAAAAATTCAAACTTTCAACTGATATTTTCTGAAAAATTTAAAATTTTATATATTGCTTAAAAAATGCATACTCTTAGTAAGGCAAATCCACCGGGTTGACATTTTAACTAGCATAAAACAACCCACTTAAATTGTAAGGTTCGCCTTTAGATCTTAAGGAATTTGGGTATCCATCTTTGATACCTAAGATAATTGATGCCTTTAGCTTGTTCGAGTTAAGGAGTGAGCAATCACGTGTATCTATTCCATCGTTATGGATGTGTATATGTGGTTTTGTCGCCTTTTCTGGAGCATTGGTATTGGTTGAAAGTTATATGAGTGAGCCGGTAATTTAGTAGCTTCGAAACTTGTGCTTGATCATCATTTACTAGACCGCAGTGAGGTTAATTTATAGACAAACCCCCACTTAAATTATACAACGTCCTCGTTGTATAGATAAAACAATTAAAATAATAAGGGAAAATAGAATTAGAACGGAAAACTCCCTGATGTTTTGCTCGTGATAATTCTTCATGATGAGTTCTTGAGCAAAAAGTGTGTTGACTAGGGCTTGAGCATGTCCGGATAAGTTCAACACAAGTCTTTTTCAGCATGTACCATATCATAGTTTCAGTAAGGTCCTGTATAAGAGTTTAGAAGACAAGTGCAAATTCTATTTAGCTACAATTGTACAAGAAAACAATTAAACACACAACTGTACAGAGGTCAATACGTCGTATCCCAAACCCTAGGATACGCCGTATTGCTCCTGTGGAAACAATTAAATTACTGGAAATTAAATATTTAAGTTTTAAAAACTGATAACGTCCAGACATGCATACGCCGTATCTAGAGGGGTTCGATACGCCGTATGCAATGTCTGGGAAGACAGACTCGTGCAGAAAATTAAATACGACAAACAATTAAAATGACCGGGTTGTCTCCCGGGAAGCACTTTTGTTTCAGCCGGTCTTTAAGTTCGACCTTTCTCTTCTTTCATTATTCTTCCATGATTCGCTCGCAATTATTCTCGAGAGCGAATTTCTTCATAATCCTTTGTCATGATGCATAATTCTTGCAAAATATCATGCCAAGCACAACGTCTGTTGTTATTTCATCATCGTCAATGATTGTAAAACCTGAAATAAAAGAAAAACTTCTAACGAAAACAGGTATATCGATCAAAGTCCCAGCATTATTCTTCCCTTCATCCTTGTACCCAGATATAGAATAGTAAAAACTTTTAGACATTAGGTTAATGGGTAAGGAAGGGAGGAGGTTAGCGATAACATACTTATACCCGATTACACAAGAAAATTCCACCTTATAAGAGCTAGTTTTAACAAAAATTGGCACAAAATTATCTCGATCCGTTTTAGTTTCTAGAGGTGTGTCCAAATCATTTAATTCTATGTAATCACCATAAATTAGGTCGAATGGTTCATCACCTTCTCCTATAAGCTCCATTTTTGAATCAAGACTTTTCACTACAAAGACCCTTTTTATAATGCTAGTAGCGGGCTTAATACTTTTGAAAACAAGTTTTTCTTCCCCGACCCTTAAGGTGATCTTTCTTTTAAAGACATCAATCTGGGCAGTTGACAAGAATGGTCGTTCGAGGATTAAAGGTACATCGTCATCTTCTGGTATATCCAAGATGATAAAGTCTATCGGGAAAATAAATTTGCCTATCCTTACTAGAACGTTTTCGACAATACCCCTTGGTTGTTTAATGGTTCGGTCAGCTAGTTCGATGGTCAACCTAGTGTGAGATAAAATTCCTAGACCGAGGTTGGTGTAGGTAGAAAATGACATAACGCTCACACTTGCTCCAAGGTCAACAAAAGCTTTATCAAAACAGATATTATGAATAAAACAAGGTAAAGTAAAGCTCCCTGGGTCTTTTTCTTTCTAAGGCAAGGTGTGATCATGAGCATCCAGAATCTTCACATCTTGTGCCTCTTTCCAATCATCACAGCTGAAGTTTTGTAGTCGCTTTGGGAAAGGAACTGTTTCAGAAAATAAGCTCCTGTGCTGTGTACTTGATACGGCGTATGGATCATGCCTGATACGGTGTATCTCAGAAAAATCAGCTCTAGCAGTTGAGATCGATTTAACTTGGTCCCGAGGGTTTGTCTCCATGGCGCTGGGCAGGCTTCCGAACCCTCTTTCTTGTAAAACTTTGCTCATCTGTCCGATTTGTATTTCCAAGGTTTTAATCAAAGCTCCCTGGTTTCTTATTGCAACATTAGTGGAAGCTCGGATCTCTTTGATTATGTTCGAGTTTTCTTCATGCCTTTTAGCTGATTCTGCCATAAATTTGGTTAGTGATTCTTCCAGGCTTGGTCTCTGATCAGGATACGAAGAGTTTCCATTGTTTCGTTGGTAGAATCCTGGCCCAACTGCTCTATATTGTCTGCCAGGTTGATAGGGTGCACCGAACTGTGTATAGTAAGCTTCTTCTAAAGTTTTCCCTTCTTCCTTTTATGGATAATCTTTTGTGTAGTGTGGCCCCTTGCATAGTTCGCATCCGACTTGAACAGCGTACACCTTCTCATTTACTTTCTTTATTTCTCGTCCGAGATTGTTGAGTTGGACTTGGATAGCAGCAAGCCCATCAGAAGTTTCAGAACTTCTGGTTCTTGAGGATGTTCCATTGTGCCATTTCTGAGAGTATTCATCCATCTCCTGAATGGCTATTTTAGCATCAGCAACAGTTTTAGAAGGTATGGCACCCTTTAAGTCCATGATTTGTCGAGTTGGAACATGAAGCCCATTGTAAAACAAGATCACTTACTGCATGTCGGTTAAATAATGTTGAGGACACTTCATCAGCAATTCTTTAAATCTTTCCCATGCGCAAAAAAGGCTTTCATCGGGTTCCTGCTGGAAGTTGTTAATTTCCACCATTTACTTTGTGGTGCGTGTAGGTAGACAATATTTGTTCAGAAACTTAGTTTTGAGAACCTCCCAGGTTGTAATTGATCCAGATGGCTGGTTCCTTAGCCATCTACTTGTAGCTCTAGTGAGGGATACGGGGAAGGCTCAAAGCATGATTTGATCTTGAGTTACTTTTGGGATGTGAAATAAGTCAACAATCTCTAGAACCTTTTCGATGTGCTCGTTTGCATCTTCGTATTCCGAGCCACTGAAAGTATTGTCATGAAGTTCTTTGAGAAATTATCCTTTCAATTCAAAGGGGGTGTCTTGGTTGATCGTAGGCCTAGTAACGTCCGACCCATAATTCTCTCAGGTTTTGCTCATATACCGCTCTATTGTTTCCGTCATTGTTTCTCTTTCTTCTTCCTTCGATTGCTCCTCAATATCATAATTTTGATCGAACTCTAGTGAATTTGATTCTACGAGGCTTGGTGTATCAAAAAGCCTCATATTTGAGCGAAATTTTTGTTTTGGGTTTTCGAAAGGTGAGAGTAGTTCCTTGGTAGAACTTCTTGTCATGCACTACCTGAAACAAATGACAATAAATCAGTAGGATATGTCCTGATGAGAGAAATCAACTATGGAATCAAAATGGATGGAGTTTTACTACTGTTTACTGTATCAGATAACATATACATCGTATTCATTTAGTTTGAATACGCTGTATAGGTATATTGAATATCAGTACGCCATAAAGAGTTTGCTGAATACGCCGTATTGTTGGAGAACAGATACGCCATTTAGACTGTAAAACTCAATACGCTGGCCTGATCAGAAGGGTTGATACGTTGTATCCAACTGGTGGATACGACGTATCAGGTGATCAGTCAGAACAGGATACTATTTAAAAATAATTAAATGCGGGAATTTAAACAAACAATTTAAAACACACAATGCGAAAAAATACAAACAGAATTTAAATATATAGATTACACTAAACTAATTAATTAATTAGAGGTTAGAAATACTGATAAGAATAAGATTTAATTAATTCACTCAGTGGCAGCGGCGCCAAAAACCTGATGTGTCGTTGTGTAGGTGTTATTTATGATTATCAACTTTTACATTTATATTTAGCCGACAAAACTAAAGATAACACTTTAACAGGCAGAGTACCCGGTCAAGACGTAGCTTCGTGGTAAGTAGGGTGTCGAACACTAAGAGTGAGAGTTAACCTAATATTTTATCAGTATTTTAATTCTATCTAGATTAGTCTAATTACTTGTTAAACCTATCCTATACATATTTACTAGAGGTAAATGGGGAGGGGTGGAGGGTTTCAGCCTAAGAGACTAGCACAAGTTTACGGTGACAAATATCAATTCTAAGCACAATACACACTAAAGTAAATAAACACAAGACAAAAGAGCGATACGAACCAAATAATAGAATGATGTATTAACCATGTTAAATCCAATTAAATGCTAGTTTGATTAATTAGTGTAATGGCTGCTTATCTCGAGGCAGCATATCATTCTTAAGACTTAGGCGGTTCTTCTTCCTAAGACCTAGATACGAACAATCCTGTCACGATTAACGCATCCGCATAAAGCATCCTAAAGTCTAATTATAATCTATCACAGGGAATTAAAGTAGTGGTGATCCTGTTAATACCCTAGCCTATCAAGACTTTACCCACTTATTGCTTGATGTTGTTTTATACACTGGTAGTATCAATTACCAATTAATTAAGAACAATACTGGCTGAACAATTATCGGGTCACCTGCCGATCCAACTAAGCTCATAATCAAAGAGTAATGATAAGGTGTCATTTGTGATCCTATTGGTCCGGGCATACAAAATACAACATGGAGAGCTATCCCGGCATCTAGATTACTGGTTAAGTCTCACTAGACCCAGTTGAATGATAGGTCGCATGTACAAGCACATAAACAAGTATGAGGTGATAAACATAATTAAACAACAACGATAAATTAAGCAAGCCGGATTATAACAAACCAAAACATATAATCTTCTTAACATGGCCAATTACCCGAGGGGTATAGCCCATATCAATTGTCATTATTTACAAACGAGATCAAAACGACTTGAAAACCGAATGATTAAGAAAGTAAGAATTACACGATGTCTTCTATGGAATTAGGAGTGGTGCTCGACTTTGGCTACTCTTTATGGCTTGAGAAATTCGACTTCAGATGTATACTATATAGAGAATATGATATTGCACACTGAAAACTCGTTTTTGAGTCTTCTATTTATAGTGTCTAAAAAAGACTCAATACGCCGTATCCAGTAAGGTCGATACGGCGTATTGGGCTGGATTCCTTGGAGTGCGTGCTACGTTCGTAATAAATCATTGATATCATTCCCAATTTACTTGAGTTACTGTATCTTCGAATAATTTTCTTTATGGATACGGCGTATGTAGACAGAGTGAATACGCTGTATTGGGAATTGGTCAAACGCGTTTTCTTATGAAGTCTTGGGCTGACCGCCGTATAAATGAGTTGGGATACGACGTATATGGTGAAAATTCAGCAATCTTTAAATGTCTTCGTTTTAGCTCCAAATTATGCGCCTTTTAGCATGTCTTCACAAAACACTCCTGAATTACTGCATTTATCGACTTTAAAGCAATTAAGTATCAAATTATGCAATAATTATATAAATGTGGGCAAAATAGATGTGATAAATGGTATGATAAAGTGACGTTATTTAATGTCATCAACAGGCTCACTTGTAAACTCTTCTAAACCAGTAAATGACAAGTCAGGTGTAGGAGGCATAAATTTTCTGTATAGGGAGGTGGTACTGCATTATAGCCTAAACCTTTCTTGCAGTTGTCAACTATCTAACACTTAATGAGTTTGTCTAAACTTTCAGATGCAAATTCAAGTTTATCTGTATTAAGTTGAATTCTATCTTTTTCTAGTTGAGCCTTTTCAAGTTTCTTTTTAAGTTCTGTAATGGCTATTTCTCTTAAATGAATCTCAAGTTTTAATTCCTCAACGTCTTGTTCATAAATAAACTCATTTTTCTTATAAACTACAAGTTTTTCTTCTATGGACTCTAAACCTGTCTTATAAGCTAAAGCCATCAACTAAGATTTCTTCAAATCTTTTAACAGTTGTTCATTATGTGATTTATGCACTTCAATAGTTTCAAAACAAGATTTTGAACAAGTAGAGTCATTAGATACCTCAGAATCAGAACTTGAAGTTGAGAAAGAAATGAGTGCATAGTTAGTAGGCCCTTCCTCTGCCTGATCACTCCAGTCATAACCACCAAGCCCATCACATGAGATCAAAGCATTATAAGTAGTTGTCTCAACTGGCAAACTTCTTATTGAGCTTTCCCTGTACCTGTTGTCTTGGTTTCTTGGAGCACTGCACTCCCTAGCAAAATGTCCCCTCTTATGGCAGTTGTAGCACTCCACTTTGGACTTATCAAAGCCAACAAACCCATTTCCATTAATAGTAAGCTTCCTACCCGTGTTCTTCAAAAACCTTCTAGCCCTCATAGTCAACATAGCCATTTGCCATCTCAAATCTATCTCTTCTAAGTCATCTGGATGGAGTTGTTATAAGTCCTTATTTGCAAGTTGAGGACTACTTGGTTGACTAGCAAATAATGCACAGATCACAACATTACTCAAGTTATCAACATTTGTTGATTTGGCAGCATTAGTTTGAGTGTTGGCAGCAAAAACTCCATGAGCAGTATTAACTGCTTCATTAGTGTTGCTTGAGTTGTTAGAGGACACAAAAGCCATATTTTGTGTGTTTGTACTTAAGCTTGATGCCACTTTGACTTCAGGTTCATACACTTTGAGATTGTTGTAGAGATCATCCATGCTCATTTCTCTAATTCAGGCTTATTACTCCACACAATAGCATGTGTGTTCCATTCTTGAGACAAACTTCTTAACAACTTCTGGTTCACATCATCTTGTGAAATGTTTTCACCTAAACTCTCCAGCTGACTCATAAGTTTTTGAAGCCTATCAAAAGTTTGATCAAGGGTCTCTGAGCTAGGAGCAGAGAAGTTTTCATACTGCTGCTTTAAGAGATTTCTTTGAGTTTTCTTTATAGCATCATTACCCCCAAATCTCTTTTGAATAGCTTCCAGCAGCGACTTCGCATCCTTGATTAAGTTAAACTTTAACTGATGTTCATTAGGAATGCCCATCATCAAAGTGCTTCTGGATTTCATCTCTAACCTTTT